>JASPKP010000935.1:5000-20000 GCA_030674155.1 Stramonita haemastoma
GGGGACTGTACTAAAGCCAAGGTGTGCAAACGGTCACCCATCCAAAAGGTAACCACACTCGATGCTGCTTAACTTTCACTTTGAGAAAGCAAACGCAATATGATCAACAAAATCCTGTTTGCACGACAGATAAGAGCTATTGTACTGTAGTTACTGAAGTTTATTACATTTCCATTCTTGTGGACCATGATAAATTCTTGTGACTTCCATCAGTTGGCCACTGACCAGTCCTCCAGATTTTACAGCACAGACAGTGCATGGCTGTCAGCCCCCCCCCCCCCCTTCTGCTCAGTGCTTCAGCAGTTCTCCTGCAATGTTTTTGTATTTTGTACCACTTTATGTCACAGCAGATTTCTCTGTGTGAAATTCGGGATGCTCTCCCCGGGGAGAGCGCGTCGCCACAAGTGCAGCGCCTACCCTTTTTTTCTTTTTCCCGCACGCAACTGTATTTTGTTTCCCTATCAAGAGTGGCTTTTTTCTACAGAATTTTGCGAGGGTCAACCCCCTTGCTGCTGTGGGTTCTTTCACTAGCGCTAAATAGTGGTGTGTAACACATGGGACCTCGGTTTATCGTCTCATCCGAAAGACTAGCGCCCAGACCACCACTCAGGGTCTAATGGATAGGGGAAAGTTTTGGACCCAAACGGGGTACGAACCACCGCACACTCCGACCCAGAATTTTTGCTTTGTAGGCAAGGCGCGTTACCACCTAGACCACCAATCCACCAAAAAGAAAGATTTTTGGGGTATGTTATCGAGGCCTGGTCACTTTCTGTGTTCAACCTTCAATTGGGGAGAGCCAGCTATCCCGTCACGAAAACTACTCGGCACAAAAACAAATCGGCTTTCCATTCTAGCGTTACTATCCATTCCTACCTTGCCTCTGTCCTGTGTTCATGGGATTTATCCCTACTTTGCCTATATCTTGTGTTCATGGGATTTATCCCTACCTTGCCTATGTGCTGTGTTCATGGGATTTATCCCTACTTTGCCTATATCTTGTGTTCATGGGATTTATCCCTACCTTGCCTATGTCCTGTGTTCATGGGATTTATCCCTAACCTTGCCTCTGTCCTGTGTTCATGGGATTTATCCCTACCTTGCCTATGTCCTGTGTTCATGGGATTTATCCCTAACCTTGCCTATGTTCTGTGTTCATGGGATTTATCCCTACCTTGCCTATGTCCTGTGTTCATGGGATTTATCCCTAACCTTGCCTATGTTCTGTGTTCATGGGGTTTATCTGAAAGTTGAAAACCTGCAGCTTGCTCATTTTATTGGCTTTGTGTTACGCTGTCTTATTTGCCTAATTCCAAATTTCCGATCACTCTTTGCTTTTGGGCTTTTTTTGTTTATGTTTTCAAAATAATGAAGTCTGTTTCTGTGTGCGGTGAGTCTGTTAGCTTACTTGAATTAAATTAAAAGGAATACATTTGCGTGTGCAATTTTTTGTGTGTGTGTGTGCGTGTGTATGTGTGTGTGTGTGCGTGCGTGCGTGTGTGTATGTGTGTGTGCGTGCGTGTGTGTGTGTGCGTGCGTGTGTGCGTTTATTTTATTTTTTTTACTCTTTTATATCGAGGATAATGGAATAATCACTAATGTGCTTTTTTTACATCTACTCCCCGTGTGAAAGCAGTTTTGTAAATCTTATCATCTATTCCCACCGGCACACAATGGCCTACTCTTACGAAAAGTGGAACAGGATTTAATGTGTGCGCAAGATGTTCTGCGTGCGTTTGTGTGTGTGTGCGTGTTTGTGTGTGTGCGCGCGCGCGCGCGTGCGCGCGCGTGTGTGTGTGTGTGTGTGTGTGTGTGTGTGTGTGTGTGTGTGTGTGTGTGTGTGTGTGTGTGTGTGTGTGTGTGTGTGTGTGTGTGTCTGCCGACGGGAACGGATAACAAAATTAAGAAAACAGAACAGATAAACAAAATCTCAATCTCTCTCTCTCTCCTCTCTCTCTCTCTCTCTCTCTCTCTCTCTCTCTCTCTCTCTCTCTCTCTCTCTCCTCCTCTCTCTCTCTCTCTCTCTCTCTCTCTCTCTCTCTCTCCTCTCTCTCTCTCTCTCTCTCTCTCTCACTCTCTCTCTCTCTTTCTCTCTCACTCTCTCTCAAGGTTGAAAAACCGCAGCTGTTAATTTAATCAGTTGTCTGTCAGTCTGGGCTCTGTTGATTATAATTGGTAACTGTTTATGATCATGTTCGTGCTTCACTGCTTCCAAAAGAAGTTCTGTTTTGCTTGTGAGGGGTCTCGGTGTTTGCATTTAGTTTATGCCCGTCTGTTTATTGATATAAGATGATTGGAAATTGCCAACCGCCTTGGCGCAGTGGTTAGCGCCTTGGATTACGGCCTGGAAGGCCGTGGGTTCGATTCTCATGAGAGTCATAGGGATTTTTCGGACTCCGGCCGGCTCCTACCCAGAATAAGTGTGCTGTGGGCACAGTGGGGAGACTGGGACCACACAGTTGAGCTTCATCGACTTTACGAATGCGAGTTTGAGAGTGTTGCTCAAATTACCTGACCAACACTGCAGGTGTCTGTATCTCTCGGGCCCGGTTGACGCCAGGATATATTATGACAGTAAGCGTAGAGTATAACCCTGTCAAGTAGTCCCAAAGCAGATGCACTTCCACAGCAGCATCATGACATCATCCTCATCACCATTAATCATCATGCAATAATAAGAATTGCCTCTGATTCGGTAGCCCCTGTTACTCTGGTCTCATGGTAACCTCAGATTCGGCTTACCCATGCACTTGTGTGCCTGTGATGAATTTGTGTCAAAGCCTTTGGGGTTGAGGTTCACAGGAGACGGTCGTTGGAGGGACGTTGTGGTGGTCGCCACCTCGGGTGGGCGTCTCACTCAGTCTGGCTCCGCGACTGAACTAATACTGTCGTTAGTAGGGGGCTTAGTAGGTGGTGACCTACGTATGTTAGATCAGAACAGGCACCACTGAACACCACAAAAGTGACCCAGCAGTAGTGCAGGGCCCCTCTGGCCGGTGACCCCACGGCGGCCTGACATTAATGGGCTTCCCCTAGACTTCTGACCCTGAAGATGCAATATAACAGATCTGGGTATGGCAGTGGTGGATAGATTGAAATGAGCGGCCTGGAAACAGCAGGACAGGAACATTACAGAAGATGAAACAACAATAACAAAAAAGCAAACGTTCTTTGGAACAGGCGACTTGGTTGCAGATGGAAATCACATTTCGCGTTATCCAAAACAAATAGATACAGGATACATCTTGAACAAAGTCATTTATATAGCTCTGTGTCTTAAGGAAGCTTACTTTTAATCTGTAGGCTGCATTGAAAAGGGGGTGATAAAAAGACATTCAAAACGCAGAAACGTTAGAAGACGAAGACGACGACGACGAAGTAGAAGAAGAGAAGAAAGAAGAAGAAGAAGAAGAAGAAGAAGAAGAAGAAGAAGAAGAAGAAGAAGAAGAAGAAGAAGAAGAAGAAGAAGAAGAAGAAGAAGAAGAAGAAGAAGAAGAACAACAACAACAACAACAACAACAACAACAACAATAATAATAACAACAACAACAGCAACAGGTAAAAAGAAAGAAAGAATGAAGACGAAGAAGAAGAAGAAGAAGAAGAAGAAGAAGAAGAAGAAGAAGAAGAAGAAGAAGAAGAAGAAGAAGAAGAAGAAGAAGAAAAAGAAAAAAAAAAGGAGGAGGACGAGGAGGAGGAGGAGGAGAAGAAGAAGAAGAAGAAGAAGAAGAAGAAGAAGAAGAAGAAGAAGAAGAAGAAGAAGAAGAAGAAGAAGAACAACAACAACAACAACAACAACAACAACAACAACAACAACAACATTCAAACAACAACAACAACAACAACAACATTCAAACAAAACAACATTCAAACAACAACATTTATACATCATTTTAGGGAGCAGGGCACGTAAACTCGTTGATCCATTTCTGCCTAATGCTGTGACAATTAGGACATTCGTTTTCTTAGCTCTCTTCTCTCTCTCTCTCTCTCTCATCTCTCTTATCTCTCCTCTCTCTCTCCTCTCTCTCTCTCTCTCTCTCTCTCTCTCTCTTCTCTCTCTCTCTCTCTCTCTCTCTCTCTCTGTCTTCTCTCTTCTTCTCTCTGTCTGTCTGTCTGTCTCTCTCTGTCTCTGTCTTCTGTCTGTCTGTCTGTCTGTCTGTCTGTCTGTCTGTCTGTCTGTCTGTCTGTCTGTCTGTCTTCTGTCTCTCTCTCTCTCTCTCTCTGTCTGTCTGTCTGTCTGTCTGTCTGTCTTCTGTCTGTCTGTCTGTCTGTCTTCTCTCTGTCTGTCTGTCTGTCTGTCTGTCTGCTGTCTCTGTCTGTCTATCTGTCTGTCTCTCTGTCTCTCTTCTCGTCTCCTCTCTCTCTCTCTCTCTCTCTCTCTCTTCTCTCTGTCTCTCTCTCTCGTCTCTCTCTGTCTCTCTGTCTCTCTGTCTCTCTGTCTCTCTGTCTCTCTGTCTCTCTCTCTCTCTTCTCTCTCTCTCTCTCTCTCTCTCTCTCTCTCTCTTCTCTCTCTCTCTCTCTCTCTCTCTCTCTCTCTCTCTCTCTCTCTCTCTCTCTCTCTCTCTCTCTCTCTCTCTCTCTCTCTCTCTCTCTCTCTCTCTCTCTTGGGGAGGGGGAGGGGGTTGCTTTTCTTACTTTTCTTGGTTTGGGTTTGTTTTGGTTAGGGTCAGTGGTTGTTTTTTTTCGTTTGCTTGTTTCCTTCTTTTTCTTTTGTTTTGGTGTTAGGAAGGGGGGGGTGTTAGTTTTGGTGGGTTTTTTTTTACATTCCCTACACTCAGGGCAAGAGCCAGATGAAAAAAAGTATATGAATGCTTTTTCTCTAACACGTGAAAAATAAAGAGGATTCATTCATTCACTCATTCATTCATTCATTCATTTATTCATTCACTTTTTCGTCCAGCGGCCAACGCAAAGAATCTAGGCAAAACCTGCAAATGAGGGTGACAGCATGACTCTTGGCATACCCATACTTTGGACCCTCCTGTACAATACTGGCAAAGAAAACACTGTACTGGCCATCTGTTTCCCATCTAACTTGACACTGAGATGATCATACGGCCCCACTTATTGCATACCATAACAAATGTTATCTCCCCCTACCTTACCCCCTCCCTCCCCTATTCCACCCCCTCCTCAGTCCTCAGAACATCTTGCGCACATGTTAAATCCTGTTCTGCTTTTTGAAAGAGTAGGCCATTGTGTGCTGGTGGGAACAGATGACAAACTTTACAAAACTGCATACACATGGGGACTGGATGCAAAAAGCAATGAGTGCTTATTCCGTTATCCTCGATATAAAAGATAAGTAAATAAATAAATCACCTACCCCCTTACTTACTCCCCTCTTCCACCTAGCCTACCCCTTTCCCCCAACCTGTCCCCTTCTCTTCCCTTATCTTTTCCCCTCCTCCGTTCCCCCCTAACCTGCCCTTTCTCTTCCTTAACTTAGCCCCTCCCTCCCCCTAATTTTCCTCCCCTCCCTATTCTACCCCCTCTTCCATCCTCACTTATCCTTACCCCCACTCCCCCAAACCCACCTCCCCTTCCCTTCCTTACTCTATCTCTCCTCTCTCAGATTTTACCTTAAAGATAGAAGGTAAAGGTGTCCCATAACCGATGTGGTCGTAGGGGAGCAAGGCATCAGAGACCTCAGCTTCTCCAGGGGCCAGCATATTGAAGGCAGCACCCATTTCCTCTCCCTTGCTGCTTTACCTTCCCTGACCCTAGAGAGGGCAGGTACCCATTTACACCTGGGGGAACTGGGGGACTATACTGAAGCCAAGGCGTGCAAATGGTCACCCATCCACTTAGTAACCACGCACAATGCTGTCTAACTTTAGTTTGGGGAAAGCGAGTGCTCTGACCACTGAGCTATCCCGTCCTGTCCCTCTAACTAAAACATATTATAGAATCCAATCAAATCAAAACTCTCTCATGCAAACACAAATTTCTATCGAATCTAAACGCAAGTAAACAAGATTTTATGCATGTAAAAGAATTTACAGCTTGAAGAAAGTTTGTCACTGGCAAATTTCCGTAGAAAATAAATGCCACTCTTATAGCGAAACAACTACATAGACAGGTGCAAAAGATGGTGTGAATTGACTTACCCTGTGAGAGATGAATTAGGCATACAATTGCTAGGGACTGTGACTGTGTCCCTGTTGTGACTCCTTTTAGGACAGCTGCTGCTCTGGTGATCTTTATCTGTGGAATTATCTTTATCCTTGACAAATAAAATCTTGAAAACAAATCTGAAACTGTTGACACATCAAGGTGAAAAATGACAGTTTCCTTTTTGTCCATTTTTTTGGTCCATATTGCCTATGAGGCTTTTGAGAAGAAAGGCAGAGTAATTGAATTTGAATGTGTCAGTTGAGATATCCTGGCCACGCCTCCTGTCTGTCCGTTTTTACTGATTATAGATAGACATGTCTTTATTCTTCTCTGTTCCTTAATTATCCCCCCCACCTCTGTCTCTGTCTCTGTCTCTGTCTCTGTCTGTCTGTCTGTCTGTCTGTCTGTCTGTCTGTCTGTCTCTCTCTCTCTCTCTCTCTCTCTCTCTCTCTCTCTCTCTCTCTCTCTCTCTCTCTCTCTCTCTCTCTCTCTCTCTCCCCTGTTGTTCAAATGATTCTTACAACCCTGCAGATTATTTTTGGTTAGCTAAAAGAAACACTAGACACATGACGCGGGAAGAAAAAGAAATGTATTCCAAGCTGCAACTGTGGACTCTTGCTGATCGCGAAAGAATTAAAGACAGAATTAGTGCTGGACTGGGTATTCTTCATGTTATGATGGATGCTATAAGATATTTTCTGGGTTAGATGTGACTATGGTTGCCTCTGTGTGTGTGTGTGTGTGTGTGTGTGTGTGTGTGTGTGTGTGTGTGTGTGTGTGTGTGTGTGTGTGTGTGTGTGTGTGTGTGTGTGTGTGTGTGCGAGTGCGTGTGTGTAGGTGTGCGTATATGCGTGCGTGTGTGCGTGCGTGCGTGTGTGTGTGAGAGAGACAGAGACACAGAGAAAGCAAAACAGGAGGGTTACGCATATTGTGAGTTAGCTTTTTCACGTGTTTGAAAGTGCACGAGCCAACGGACCTGACAGAACGTAGCGATATGGAAGCCTTGTTACAGACTTGTTTATACAATGTTTTTGTTTGTTGTGCCCTACCCCCATTTTCCCCAATTTGCAAAGGGCGAAAAGTGCTCCACAACAATCCCTCGTACTCCGAATGTAAACCACTTCACCAAGTCGTGGAATCCATGCCATGCCGACCATCTGGGTTGAAGAAAAGATACCTTTTTTTGTTTCTGAAAATATGTGTTTTGTGCCCAGTTCCCTTCCCGCTGTCCCCTCGTGAATGGGCTGAAAAAGCTTGACACAATAAAATATTGTCATTGTCATTGTCATTGTCTCCCCTGTTGTTGTTTTGATAGTCCCTACACACTTCATTCAATTCTACTTTTTCTCATGCAAATGCTGGTGGAAGGGCTACACTCCACCTAAAGTAACTAGGTCATGTAGTTAGAAAAAAGTTCCTGTGATATTCAGAGATTTTTTAAAGCATGAAAAAAATGCAATGTTGTACTTGTTTCTAGGACTGAGGGACATAGAGCACCAAGCAGTCACGAGAAAGTTGGAAATGATCATCAAATGAGGATTGCTTGCGTTCCTACAGTGTTGACCCTGCGTGTGCATTTTATGATTAGGAAGCTAGCAGAGGACTGATGGGGTACCGATTTTGCTGAAAAAATTACTTTCAAACCTACCAAATTTGTGCTCTTTCTGATTTTCAACTGTCCAGGGTTCTTTTGACGTGCACAAGTCTGTAAGCACACGGGTCTGACTGGTTTAAACTCTATTCCGAAATACTTGGACATTCAGTTCGATTTTCCCATCAAAGTGGGAGGAGTGGGCAAAGCTGGGAATCGAACCCTGAACCTCACGGTTTTCTTGTTAGACAACCACCTCCCTTCCCAACTACAGTTTGATACTCCTGCATTGTCGTGTCTTGATACGAGAAGAGACTTCTGCTTTGTTTTGTGAAAGGGGTTGCCGGTATGACACAAGCCATTACTGGCAAACTGGCAGACGGCTGTGTTCTGTTACATTGCCTTTCAGATTGGCTCCCCGCTGAGCCAATTTTGGCTAGCCTCTTTGCTAGCAATTCCATCGGCTGTGTTTGAAAGCCTGGTGGTTTGGCTTGTTAAGCTTTTTATCAGCCTTGTGCAGCGTGTTTTGGGTTTTGTAGATGGGTTTTTTTTCTCTTGGTCCTCTTCTTCTTTATCATGACTGTCATTGTTCGTTAACATTATTCTCTTCAGTAAAACCATCGCTGTTGTTGTTATTGTTACCTTATTGTTGTTGGTAGTGTTGTTTTTGTTGTTCTTGTAGTTGCTGTTGTGAAGGCTGTTGACTTACTGTTTCATGTTGTTGAGGGTTGTTTTTTTTTATTACTTACATAAAATGGTTATGTTCCCGTTGTATGTTTATAGTTTTCTGTTGTTTCATTGTCGGCATCCACAGCGCGCAAATTCAACATAGCTCAGTCAAGGGTCCAAGACCCAGTCCTAAAACTAGCCCCTTCCTTTTTGCCAAGTCCCCGTGTTGTCAGTTTCTGCTCTATTAGCATCGTTCGATGGGATTTTTCCCCTGGAGTTAACATCAGTGCTGACTCCACTCTCCCCAAAAGTCCTTCGGATGAGACGCGTGCGAAAGCACACAGAACATCTTGCGCACACGTTAAATCCTGTTCCGCTTTGCGTAAATTTTTGTGTGCCGGTGGGAACAGATGACAAGATTTACAAAACTATATATACACGGAGACTGGATTCTATTATCCTCGATATAAATAAATCAATCAATCAATCAGCTGGGATGGAATGGATAGCAGCTAACACCAGCTGAAAGTGGGGGAAACTGACAGGCGTGCTACATCCATTGCTGTTTGCTCTGCTTTTTTTTTCTCCTGTTGTAATTGATGTTGCAGTTG
This sequence comes from Stramonita haemastoma, assembly GCA_030674155.1. Classification (NCBI taxonomy): domain Eukaryota; kingdom Metazoa; phylum Mollusca; class Gastropoda; order Neogastropoda; family Muricidae; genus Stramonita; species Stramonita haemastoma. The sequence continues at coordinate 13,992 of JASPKP010000935.1, forward strand.
TTCTTTTGCATTGCCGTTGATGTTGTTATTCCTGGGGTGTTGAGGGGGGGGGGTTGTTATTGTTGTCACTGTAGCTGTTGTCGTTGACAATTTCTTTGGTCCCGAAATGGAAAAGATGTTTCACAATACCAGTTTGTATACAAATTTGTAACTTGAATGTTTGGTTTTGAATTGTAAGTAAAACTATGTTGGCTGTGTCGATTTGGAGGTGTGTGTCTGTGTATCTGAGATGCTTGCAGTGCATGAAGCAGGAAACACATTTCGCTATGTCTGTTTGCAGCGTTTTTCCTGTCATGGCTAGAGCTCCAAGGTTCACCAATGGTGAGATGTATGCGTATGTGACTGTTTTTCCTCTTCACTATTTAGGTAGCTGCATTCTGACGTCGGGATTAGTGTCTTAACACAGTACCTGTGTATATGCTGGGTATTTTTCTATCATCTGTTACTACTGGCACACAATGGCCTACTCTTCTGAAAGGCGGGACGTGTAATTTTACGTGTGCGCAAGATGTTCTGTGTGCGTTTGCACAGAGGGTGTCGGTTATAGTTTTATCCTAAGGGCTTTGACATTTAGTTTGATTTTTTTTGTCAAACTGGGAAGAAAGGGCAAACCTCACGGTTTACTTGTTGGCAGGCGAATGTCTTAACCATCCTACCACCCTTCTTCTTTGTTTGCATTTGAGTCTTGATTGCTTAACCTTTGTGTTGAAAAAAATGTATTAAATCACTTCAGTTTGCAATGCCTGTGTTTAGATTGTGAAATAATAATAGTAGGTGGAGTTGACACAGTGCTATTGTCTATATCTTGTGAAAACAAATCAAAGCGCTAGCATTGAACCTTTTTGTTACACATACAACCAATAACAATTAACAGCATTAACGAATTCAAATGTACATACACGGACACGCACATGTACACGCACACGCACGCGCGCGCACACACACATACATACACACACGGCGCGCGCGCGCGCGCGCGCGCGCGCACACACACACACACACACACACACACACACACACACACACACACACACACACACACACTCACACAAGCACCAAGCTCGCACGCGCACACACCACACATAAAGGTTAACACACTTTGACAAGGTGATGGGGATTTCAGAGGCTGCAGGCAGATATAAGATGAAACAGGAGGGAAATCTTGTTTAGGGTAATATGTCTTGAGGTTGGATTTTAAAAAGTCATAAGTAGGTTTTTGGCGAAGGAAGAGAGGGAGGTCATTCCAGATCACCGGACCAGAAATAGAAAAAAGAGCTGCTGTGCATGTTCACCCATTGCTTGGTGTCTAAATCGGATCCTTTTTTAAAACCCTTTTTACCATATCTATTTGCATCTATGTTTCGAATATGTATTGTTGATTTCTTCTTCGTCGGCGAACGTTCAGACAGCAACTATTGTTGTCTGTCATATGAGTAAAAATACGTTGCGCTGCCGTTAAGCGCCTGCCAAGTAAGGCCCAGTGTATCTGACATCGGCGTGAGAGATTATCTTAAAAGATAACACAGATGTCTTTAAACGCAGGAAAATTGACCAAGAATGCCGAAAATGGACAAGAAGGAGGTGAGAGGAAGAAAAGAAACAAGGTAGAAAAGATGAGAGGGATAAAAATAAAAGGGAAATCTTAGCACAGAATTTCCAGGTAGGGATGTTATTTATACTGACAGGTCCCTGGCATCCCTTGGGGGGAGTAGTTGAATTGTAAACAGCATCTGTCGTCTGCTAAATTAGTTGGTATATGCATCATTACTGTTTTGTTCTTTAAAATAGAGAATATGTTTGATCAGTTTGCGTTTTTGTCCTTAGATTGGAAGATTGTTGCCATGTCAATTTGTGTTTGCGTGTCTGGAGTAGTTTGTTGTTGTTGTTTTTTTGGAAGAACGTTGCTATGTCAATTTCTGTTTGCGTGTCTGGAGTAGTTTGTTGTTGTTTTTTTGGAAGATTGTTGCCATGTCAATTTGTGTTTGCGTGTCTGGAGTAGTTTGTTGTTGTTTTTTTGGAAGATTGTTGCCATGTCAATTTGTGTTTGCGTGTCTGGAGTAGTTTGTTGTTGTTGTTTTTGAAGAACGTTGCTATGTCAATTTCTGTTTGCGTCAGGAATAATCCTTTGATTAAAGCAAAGTTGCCATGTCAATTTGCGTAATTGTATGGCGTAGTCCTTTTAATTGGAAGAACGTTCCTATGCCAGTTTGCCTTTGTGACTTTCATGATTTGTCCTAAAATTGAGAAAATATTATGAGATAAAACTGCTACATTAATTACCCTTTGTGTCCTGCGTAATTAATCCTTGACTGCAAAAAGTGAATTGGACTATGTCAATTTGCATTTGTGTGTTGAATAGTCCTTGGGGCAGAAAAGCACGCTTTGTCAGTTTGTATTTGTGTCCAGAATGTCTGATCCTTAAATAAATATCGGAAGAAAATCATTAGTCACTTTCAATTAGTGCATTGTGGTAAAGGGATAGCTCAGTGATCAGAGCACTCGCTTTCCCCAAGCTAAGGTTAAGCAGCATTGAATGTTTTTACCAAGTGGATGGGTGACCGTTCATGCGCCTAGCCTTGGCTTTAGTGCAGTTCCCCAGTTCACCCAGCTGTCAATGGGAAGTGTCCGGGAAGGTAAAGCAGCAAAGAGGAGGGGATGGGCACTACTCTAAAAAACGCTGGCCCCTTGAGAAGTGGAGGTCTCTGACATCTCAATCCTCAACTACCACATAAGGTATGGGAACACCTTTACCTTTAGATATGGAACATTGTTCGTTGATGAAGTTGAAGGACATCATAATTACTTCGTTATGTCAACTTGCAGTTGCATCTTGATGTTTCACCCATGGAAGAGAAAAGAATGGTGTAAGTATATTGATTAGTTGATTTCTGGACTGGAAAAAAAGAATGCTTTGTCTGTCATTTTGAACTTGTGTTTTGAATAATTGATCATAGATATGTGGGAAAAAAACCTATATCAGTTTTCTTTTGTGCGACAATCTGTTCAATTCTTTGATAACAAACCAACAAACGAGAAACAAAACAAACACTTATGCCTTCAGCGCCTGGGCTTTATCACAGTTCTTGATTAAACTATTGACGCTGGGGGCAACAGCAAAGTGAGAGGCTGTATGATCAGTGGCTTTATCACAGTTCTTGATTAAATTATTGACGCTGGGGCCAACAACAAAGTGAGAGGCTGTAGGATCAGTGGCTTTTCCAGTCAGGAATTCCACTTTACAGCTTAGTCTTTAGTAATCAATAATGAATCTCTGACTAGGAAACTAGACTTGCACAATCCTTATGTGCTGCAGCCCTGGAGGCTAGCTGGCCTTTGGAGAATATCTCCAACGCTGACTGTCCTTATGCCCTCTTGGCCGAGAGGGTGGGGATGTGCTGTGGGCAAAGCATCTCCACTATAATCAAATTTCTGCCCAATTTCCGAAACGGCAGCTGTCTCCTCTGCTGTTTTGGAGGTCATCGTCGAACACAACCGACAAACATGATCACTGTCACCTACGTTTTGGTTTAGATTTTATGAAAACTGATGATATAAGAGTTTGTGGAGATCTTTTATCTTGTTTGATTTTCCTGTAACTGGTGTTCTTGTCCTTGGTGTTGTTGCTCTGGCTGTTGTTATTGTTTTTGATGTCATTCATGCTGTTATTGCTGTTGTTAATAACTTAGGTGTTGTTTCTACTAGTTTTTTTATCGTTGATGATTTCAAAATAATGAAGTCTGTTTCTGTGTGCCGTGGGTCTGTTAACTTACTTGAATTAAAAGGAATACATTTGCGTGCGCGATTGTGTGTGTTTATTTTTATTTTATTTATTCTTTTATATCGAGGATAATGTATGTGTGCACGTGCGTTTTTTTTTTTCATTCTTTTATATCGAGCATAGTGGAATAATCACTAATGTGCTATTTTTCATCCAGTTCCCATGTGAATGCCGTTTTGTAAATCTTGTCATCTGTTCCCACCGGCACACAATGGCCTACTCTTATCAAAAGCGGAACAAGATTTAACGTGTGGGCAAGATGTTCTGGTGTGTTTGTGTGTGTGCGTGCGTGTGTTTGTGTGTGCGTGCGTGCATGTGTGAGTGTGTGTGTGTGTGTGTGTGTGTGTGTGTGTGTGTGTGTGTGTGTGTGTGTGTGTGTGTGTGTCTGCCGGTGGGAATGGATAACAAAATTTACAAAACTGCATATACATGGGGGATTGGATGTAAAATGCTCATGAGTGCTTTTTCCATTGTCCTCGAAATAAAAATAATAAATTAAGTAAATAAAACAGATAAACAGAATCTCCTCTCTCTCTCTCTCTCTCTCCTCTCTCTCTCTCTCTCTCTCTCTCTCTCTCTCTCTCTCTTCTCTCTCTCTCAAGGTTGAAAAACCGCAGCTGTTAATTTAATCAGTTGTTTTATCAGCCTGGGCTCTGTTGATTATAATTGGTAACTGTTTATGATCATGTTCGTGTTTCACTGCTTCCAAATGAAGTTCTGTTTTGCCTGTAGGGGGGGGGGGGGGGGGTCCCAGTGTTTGCATTAATTTTATGCCCGTCTGGTTATTGATATAAGATTGTTCAGAATGTATCCTTTGCAAAAGCAGATTTTGTGCAAACACAGATACGCTCACATGCGTGCACGCGCGCACACCCCGCCCTCCCTCCCCTACACACACACACACATGCACGCACACACGTGCACGCACAGGCATGATCCCACTCTCTCTGTCTCTCTGTCTCTGTCTCTATCTCCGTCCCTCTCTCTGTCCCTCTCTCTCTCTCTCTCTCTCTCCTCTCTCCTCTCTCTCTCTCTCCTCTCTCTCTCTCTCTCTCTCCTCTCTCTCTCTCTTCTCTCTCTCTGACTCCACTCTCCCCAAAAAGTCCTTCGGATGAGACTTTAAACCGAGGCCCCGTGTGCGAACGCATGCAGAACATCTTGCGCACACGTTAAATCCTGTTCCGCTTTTCATAAGAGTAGGCCATCGTGTGCCGGTGGGAACAGATGACATTTAAAAAAACTGTATACACACGGGGACCGGACGTAAAAAAGCACAAGAGTGCTTACTCCATTATCCTCAATATAAAAGAACAAATCAAATCAAATCTCTCTCTCTCTCTCTCTCTCTCTCTCTCTCTCTTCTCTCTCTCTCTCTCTCTCTCTCTCTCTCTCTCTCTCTCTCTCTCTCTCTCTCTCTCTCTCTCTCTCTCTCTCTCTCTCTCTCCACCCCATTCTCCGTCCCTCTTTACAACCACTTTTCCTTCCACTTCTGTTCCCAACATTTCAATAATTTTTTTTAAAAAAGCACCAAAAGCAACACCAGCAACAAGAAGAAGACGAACAGCATCAGAGCTCTCAACTCTCTCTCCCTGTGATAGTGTCACACTGTTGCTCCTGTCTGGTGTGTAAAGGATGCAGTGTACAGGGAAAAAGCGCAGCTGGCTATTCTAAACCAACCGTGTGTTTTGCCTTGTCTTTTCGACATAATTCAATTTCGCTTTTGCTTTCTGTCTTTTTTGTCTTTTTTTGTTTGATCATTTAAAACGAAGTCTGTGTTTGTACATGTTTGTCTGCTCCAAAAATGCATGTCCCAGTTTGAAAAAAAAAAAAGTTGCAGCTCGTCCATTTTATTGGCGTTGTTTTACACCCTCTTGTTTGTCTTGACAAAACAACAAACAAGAACAAAGAGGGAACTAAGAAACAAACAAAGAACCACAAGAACATATCAAGAAAGAGCCTACAGAAACAAAGAAAGAGCCTACAGAAACAAAGAAAGCCCCTACAGAAACAAAGAAAGAACCTACGGAAACAAAAAGAACCTACAGAAACAAAAAGAATCTACAGAAACAAAGAAAGAACCACAATAACAAACAAAGAACCTAAGAAACAAACAAAGAACCTACAGAAAGAAAAAGAGAACCTACAGAAACAAAGTGAGAACCTACAGAAACAAAGTGAGAACCTACAGAAACAAAGAAAGAACCTACAGAAAGAAAAAGAGAACCTACAGA
>JASPKP010000935.1:30000-32500 GCA_030674155.1 Stramonita haemastoma
CATTTGATGGGGATTTTTCCCCTCATCAGTGCTAACTCCACTCTCCCCTCGGATGAGACAATAAACCGAGGCCCAGTGTGCGAACGCACCTTGAACATCTTGCGCACACTATAAATCCTGTTCCGCTATTTGTAAGAGTAGACCATTGTGTTCCAGCGGGAACAGATGACAAGATTGACAAAACTACATACACACGGGGACTGGATATAAAAAATGCACCCGAGTGCTTATTCCATTCTCCTCGATATAAAAATAAACACACACACACACACACGCACACACACACACACACATACACACACACATACACACACACACACATACACACACATACACACACACACACACACACACACACACACACACACACACACACACACACACACACACACACACACACACACACACACACACACCGATGTGAGTACTATTTACTACTGAACTTTTGTCTTTTTTTCACTCATTTTATTTCCCCAAAAGCTAGATATATTTTTTTCATTTTGGGGTCAGAGTACAGACGGGCGCGATAGCCTAATGGGTAAGGCGATTGTCTTCTGATCCTTTCAGTCTTGAAGACGTGGGTTCGATTCTGGAAAGCGCCCGTCACATTGCAAATGGTTGTTCGTGAATTTCACGACCTGACCTGGCTGTGTGTGTTGACATGTCTGTTTACTACTGCCTTTCCCTTTACATAAAAGCAATAATTAAAAAAAAGAAAGAAAGAAAGAAAGAAAGAAAGAAATAAAAAAGCAAGAAATTAACTAAGAGAGAGAGTGGGGATTTAGAGGAGGAAAAGGAGTGAGGACGAGAGGGAGACTATGGGGGGAGTAGAGGGGAACTATGGAGGGAGTAAAGGACAGGGAAACTAGGGGTGGGGAGGAGAGGGAGATTAGGGGTGGGGAGAAGAGGAGATTAGGGGTGGGGAGAGGGAGACATGGGGAGGGGAGAGGAGAGGGAGACATGGGGTGGGGAGAGGAGAGGGAGAGTAGGGGCGGGGAGAGGGAGACTAGGGGCGGGGAGAGGGAGACTAGGGGCGGGGAGAGGAGAGGGGTGGGGAGAGAAGAGGGAGAGTAGGGCAGGGAGAGGGGTGGGGAGAGGAGAGGAGAGGGAGACTAGATGCGGGGAGAGGAGAGGGGTGGAGAGAGGAGAGGGAGACTAGGGGCGGGGGAGAGGAGAGGGTGGGGAGAGGAGAGGGAGACGAGAGGGGTGGGGAGAGGAGAGGGAGACTAGGGGCGGGGGAGAGGGGTGGGGAGAGGAGAGGGGGACTAGGAGTGGAGAGAGCAGACGGAGACTAGGGGTGGGGAGAGGAGACTAGGGGTGGGGAGGGGAGACTAGGGGCGGGGGAGGGGAGGGGAGAGGAGAGGGAGACTAGGGGTGGGGAGGGGAGACTAGGGGCGGGGGAGAGGAGAGGGATTGTATAGGTCATATTTACATATAAGCAACATGTTGCTTTTTTTTCTTTTGGGCCAAGAGCTTGAGACCAGCTCTTTTTCCTGTCACATCTACTCTGTGGAATACTGTCTTCAACCAGGTGAAGTTATCAGCCAGTAGTGCTGTATCATCAACATAGCGCAGATTTTATGTTTCTGCCACCGACCTTGAGGCCAATATCTTTGATATCAGACTTTCTAATGACTGCCCTGTATACATGTGGAAAAGCTGAGGTGACTGGATGCAAACTTGTAAAACACCTTTTCAGATGCTGAAAAAATCATAGTTTTGATTGCCCCATATGATAGTTTACTTTTGGTCTTCAAAAAGTGGGGAAATTACGAAAAGGATATGTTTTGAAAAGTTCATTTTATTTGTTGTGTCTAAAAGGTCCCCGTAAATCACACTATCAAAGACTTTGCTGCAATCCATAAACGTAGTAAAAAGGTCTTCGTTCGTACTTTTCACCTTTTCTGTGATATTTTGGAACATAGATAACATGTATGTTGTTCCTCTGTTCTGTAGCGTGCCTGGCAGTCTGATAGTTCTAACTCTACTTTTTGTTTCATCCTATCTAAGATTTTTTTTTCAAAAGGTAAAGGCATCCTATAACCTAATTGGTCGTAGGGGAGAGAGGCACCAGAGACCTCAGCTTCTCTAGGGGCCGCCATATTGAGGGTGGCGCTCATCTCCTCTTCCTCGCTGCTTTACCTTCCCTGACCCTAAAGAGGGCAGGTTTCCATTTACAGCGGGGTGAACTGGGGGGACTGTACTAAAGCCAAGGTGCGTAAACGGTCACCCAGCCAACTGGTAACCACACTCGATGCTGCTTAACTTTTACTTTGAGAAAGCAAGCACAATATGATCAACAAAATCTTGTTTGCATGACAGATAAGAGTTATGATTCTGTAGTTACTGAAGTTTATTACATTTCCATTCTTGTGGACCATGATAAATGGTACAAAATACAAAATGACTCCCAATCTGCTGGCCATTGTCCTCCAGATATTACAGCAAAGGTAATGCATGGCTGTCAGCCCACCTTCTCATGAGTGCTTCGGCAGTTTTC
>JASPKP010009361.1:0-10443 GCA_030674155.1 Stramonita haemastoma
AGCCCTTGATAAAAACCCAATATAATAAATATACATGCCCAAAGGTCCTTTTGGCCGCTGCTTTCCCCTTTAGATTTTCAACAAATGAATCAAATCCCTCAAAATCTTTTTAACTTTCTTTTTTTTTTTTAAATACCATTTTTAATCACGAAATTTTCCTTGCTAAAATCCGGTCTCTTCCCGGGGGACGGTCACCTTGTCGCCTCCCCATTTTTTTTTATATACACAGCCCCGACCCCCCGGGGGACCCAACCCCCGATTTTTCCCCAGGGAGGGTTCTAAACACGACACCTGGTCATCTTTTTTTTAAAAAAATAATTTTGTCAACATTCCTACTGGCATATAAGGCCCCCCCTTTTTTCGAAAGGGGGAAGGGGGTTTAAGTGTGCGCGGGTTTTTCTGTGTGCTTTTGCACAGGGGGCCTGGGTTTTTTACTCTCATCCAAATAAATCATTCGAATAAAAATCCAAATGGGGTATGTCTTCCAAATCTGCAAGGGTTGTTTCCTAGCCTGAACAAGGGATCGGGACTTTTTTTTAAGAGCTTGAAAACAGGGTTTTTTAACCATTAAAAATTTCTCTGAAAGCCGAAAAAGGGGGAATCTATACTGTCTCTGAAACCCTAAAAAAGGGGATCTATACTTTTTCCCTCTAAACCAATAAAGGGGATCTAACTTTTTGGTCCTGGAAGCCTAATAAAGGGGATCTAGATTTTTTGTCTCTGGAAGCCGAATAGAAGGAACAGACTTTTTTCTCGAACCTAAAAAGGGGGGATAAATTTTTTGTCTCTGAAACCGAATAAAATCAATTTTTTTTTTTTTTCTGGAAGCCTAATAGGGGGAATCTATACTTTCTTTGCAAAAAAGAGGGGCAAGACGTGGGGACAACTGAACGCCTAGCCCAGACCGAGATCCCTAGACACTATTGGGCGGCCTACCCCCAAAAAAGGACCACAGCAGACATGACTGACAACATCTTTAAAAGCCTGAAAGGGGGGAATCTAGACTTTTTGCTCCAAAACCCCTAAAATGCGGGGATTTAGACTGTTTGTTCGGGGTTTTTTCTATTGCTATCTTTGGTTGACCAAAACACAGGGGAATTTTCCAAATAAATTATACCCAGATTATCCAAAAGCAGAAATTCAAAAAAAAGGAAAAAATAAAAATGAAGATGTTTTACTTTTCCCTCCCACTTAAAACATTTGCGCACACAAATGCACTGTTATGTGCAACGTCACGCACACACACACACCAACATCAGACACAACAACCCACCAAAAACACACACAGTGCTATGTTTTTACAACTTTGTTTTATCCCCCTGTAATTTCAAAAAACAAAAACATGCGATGGGACACACATACATAATCCAGGGAAAACAACACCAAAAATGGGGTGTCGACAAATTGGCTTCACTGATCCCCTTGTTTTTGTGGTCAACAACACAAGGGAATTTCCCTAGCAGGTACAGCACAGTGGTGTTGTTTTGTGTGTGGGGTGGTGTTGTTGTGTTGTGTGTTGTGTGGGTGTTTTCGTGTTCTTATGGGCGTATGGGTTTTGCTTGGTCTGTTGGGCGTCGTTGTTCTTTGTTCATGTGTGTCTGTTGTGTCGTGTCTTTGTTTATATCGTAGTTACCTGCACTCGAGTGTATTGGCATTGGGGGTGCCCTTTCCGCGTGTGAGCATCTGCAGGGATTTTTTCTTGACTGTTGGGGTTTTTTCGTTTTCTTTGTGTTCAATAGTAATGGGTGGGTTGGTGATGTTTTTTGGATAAAAAATACAAAAAAAAAGAGACTTCCCCACTCCGGGTTTTTTTGCCCCCCCTAAACTTTTGCCCAAGGGAAAAGGGACAGGGGGGGGGGGGCAATTTTTGACCACAAATCCATAGGGGCCTTCGCCTCAAAACATTTGGTTCCTTTTTTCCCATCATGTTATTGACAACAATTCTGGGGGACTCAGGGACAATTCCTCATGCATCTCGCACAGTTTATACAATATAACAATGTAAGTAATCAACTGAAAGGGTTATCACCTGGTTTGCTCTTTCTCCTTTCCCGCTGTAAACTAACAAAGGGTTGGATTGGTTTTATTTTTTCTCCTTCCTCTGAAACTAACAAAGTTTGGGGACTTGTTTTGTTTTTTTCCTTCCCCGCTGTAAACTAACAAAGGGGGTGACTTTTTTGTTGTTTTAAAACCTTCCTGCTTAAACTTGACAAAGGGTTTAGACCTTTTGTTTTGCTTCTCCTTCCCCTCTTTGCACAGTGCTCCCTTACCCTTCTTAAAACCCCTTGTCTTTTTTCCCCACCTGCATGGCCACAAAAAAGATTGGGGTTTACATATTTTGAAAGGGGAAAAAAGAAAAAAGGGGAAGGGAAACAACCCCAAACCCTTCATTTGATAAATTCTTGCACATAAAAAAAAAAAAAGCCAATAAAACACAGGGAAAAATACAAGAAAAAATTTTACTCTTAATTTGCTACAGGTACGTCAACCCATTTTCACCAAAAATTAGGTTTATTGGGCTCTTTTTTGCTTTACCTTCCGACCCCCACGTGGGGGGCCACGAACATTTTCAACCCGCTCCCCCCCCCAAGCCCTCCACTCCGACGTTGTCTCCCTCATTCCCCTTCGCCTCTTGTCTCCCTCCTTGTACTGTTCCCTGTAAACATCTTGCCAGTCCAATGTTTGTTTGACATCCCCCCCACCATTTTACTTCCGTTTTTTTTTTTTTTGTTTTTATTTTTTTTATTTTTTTTTTACGAATCAGGCCTTCATTGTCCCTAGCCGTTTTTTTTTTTTTTGTTTTATTCAGTTCTCGAGACCCCAAATTGAACTGAATCCTCACGAAAATTAAACATTTTTAAATTTCATTAATTGCCTTAAAGACTGAATCGCGGGTTACACCATTGAAAAATTTTTGTTGATTTTTAGTAATTCGATAAAAAAATAAACATTTTTTTTGACAGATCATTTTTTCGTCTTAAACTTTTACTCCATTGAAGTCTGTCGTTTTAATCAGTTATGTTGTCCTTTCAAAAAATACCCCAAAACCCCCCCACATTCTGACCACACTTGTGTTCAGTCCCAGCGGGAGGGGAAAAAAGGGAAAAAAAACCAAACCCCTATGCTGCAGGGCGTGTTCCCCTGGTGGGATTGGGCCGGGGGACTGGGGCCACCATACCCAGTCATGAAGGACCCACTTTCACAGCTGCCTGCGTTTGACGTCATTTCACGGAACTGCTGGGGGGAGAGCCGGCAAGGCCATTTGGGTGCAGTGGATTGGGGGGATGCCCATGCCTCATTTTCACCTTCCTCCACCTACAAGGGCCCACACACTTGGGAGCCAGGGGAACACACCTGCCAAGGGATGAACAAGAATGCCTGGGGCACCACTATAAACTGACAGGGTGTGTTTTATGTTTGTTCATTTTTGCGTGCGGCGGCGGCGTGCGTCGTGGCTTGTGGGGAAATAATCGAAATTTAAAAAAAATGGGGATTGATTTGGGGTCAATAAGCGCATTACATAACTATCTTTCCTTTCATCTTGTTTTTCGCTTTTATCCTACACGTTTGGGTGATTAACAGATGGCCGGGTGGGGAAATGTGAAGAGAACTGCTATCACCAAATTGACAGCAACACGTTGTTATGAGCTATCTTTTTCATTCTTTTTTTCCATGACCTATAACCTAATTTCCAGTCTTTTTAGGTTTTGTTTCTCTGTGAAAAAAAAAAAACAACAAAAAAAAACCCTGACTTCGTGACACAGCTTCACTTTTTCCCCCTTTTTGTTCCTCTCTGGTTAATTAATCCATCCCCTCCGAGCCCCAAAGGGCCGCCGGGGGATTTTTTAAACGGGAAAACTCCACACTTGGACAGGCAAAAAGGGAAAGATGGCTAAAATACCCTGGACTTAAGGCCTTTTTAGTTGGGTGTTGCACAAAAACCCAAATTCTAAAAAAAACCTATTCCTCATGGCCCTTTTGGTCAAGGGGGCAAAGAGGGTCCCCCAACCTCACTTATAATATTCTGAGATACATTTCATCCTTTTCTACAATTCTTTAATTCTTGGAAAATCAAAAATTTCCCAAATGTGCATTTTTCTCGCAACCTATATCTCGCAACTATTTTGTTCGGGGTTTTAGTTTTGAATCTTATGTATTATTAAAAGGATTGAAATTTGGGAAAACGAACTGTTATACGCTGTTGTGAACCAAGCTAACCAAGGTTTTTTCTCAGTCCTCTGTAAGTTTTTTTTTTTTCCTCCCTTTATCCTTTTTTAACGGATAGCCATGGGCAAGCACTCACTTTTCCACAAGCCCAAATTAATTAACACATGGAGCGGGTTACCAACTGTAATAATTTACCCCTTACTTTATGCATTCCCCCTCCACCACGTAAAGGTACCTTCCCTCTTTGGAAGAAACAATAACACCGGGGAAGAAGGGACCCCGCCCTCAATATCTGGTCCTTAGAAAAGCTGGGGTCTCTTTCTCACTTCCCTGGGGACCACATATTTTTGGACACCTTTATCCACTTTTCCCTATTTTAAAAAAAAAATAAATTTCCCCCCCCCCCACCCCCCTTGCCCCTCTCTGCTGTCTGTCTTCCTGTTTCTATTATCTCTACTCCCCTCTCCCCCTGGTCTCATATCACAAAAAACTAAACAAATTTTTAAAACATCCCAAACAACACACCACGGGGCCCGTGGCAAAACGAGGGAAAGAACATCTGCGCACGCTTAAACCTTTTCCCTTTTTTTACTTAAAGGTACCATTGTGCCGGGGGAAAACAGTTTGGAAAGGGTGACAAAACGCATACACGGACGGGTTTAAAACAAAGAAAACCCCACAAGTGCTTTTCCAGATCCCCGATAAAAAGGGAAAAATACAAAAGCACGGGTTTTTGTGAGCAGACTGATTGGGGACCGGGTCACCAACAACAGTGCCCCGGAGCCCCCTGCCGCTACACCGACCTTGCCTCTGTGACCAGGGACTCTTTTTTTACTCCGTCCACAACCCTGTGTCAACTGTGATTCCAGTAATTTAACCCTGTTTGGTTTAGAATAGATAGAAGTGGGTTTTGGGCCCCAACACTTTAAGTGTCCTTAAAAATTTCCGTATAAGTGTCCTGTAAATGTCCTATAAGTATCCATAAGTATCCTTATAAGACCTGTATAATTCCTTTTTAAATATCCGTAAAATATCCTTATAATCCTTTTAATATCCTGTAAAGTGTCCTGTATAAAATCCATGTTTTTGTATATATCCTGTTATATCTTTTATAATTCCTTAAATTTCTGTAATAATGCCCGTATAATACCTTTTAAGACCCGTAAAGGGGTTCCTTAAAGTATCTTGTATAGTACCGTATAAGTACCGAAAGTGTCCTTATAAGTTCCTGTATAATACTGTAATATCCTTATAATATCTTTATAATATCCTTTAATATTCTGTATAATGCCTGTATAAGTATCCTTATAAATACCTGTATAAGTACCGTATAAGTATCCTGTATAATTTCGATAAAACCGGGATAAAATCCGTAATATCCTTAAGTACTTTTATAAGTTCCTTTTAATATTCGTATAAATGTCCTGATAATATCCTGTATAAGTATCCTGTTTAAATATCCTGTATAAATCTTTTTTAAGACCGTTTAATATCCTGTATAAGTTCCCCGAAAGTATCTTTTAAGTATCCTGAAAGTATCCGTATAATTCCGTAAAGTACCTGAATTCTGTATGATCCTTTTTTTATCTGTATAATTCTGTATAATACCCTTTAAGAAACCTTTTAATATCCGTAAAATATCCTTTTAAGTTCCCGACCATGATAGTTTTTAGATCTTTAAAAAAGTGGAGAAGAAAAAACACACAAAAACATTAATCAAAAGAAGAGAGAAAATATACTTTATACAACAACAACATACTAACAAAATACAGCATACATGCATACTCATAAATCAACATACAACATACAACAACATAAAACATACTACAACAAACAACATACAAAAATAAATAATATAAATATATATTAAAAAGAAGAAGAGAGAAAGGAAAGAGAAGAGAGAGAGAAAAAAGAGAAGAAAAACAACAACAACAACAACAACAGACAAAGACAGACAACAACAACCAGAAACAACAACAGACCGACAACAGACATCTAAACAAAGGAGGGGGGGAATAAAGAAGAGATTCGGGAAAAGGAAAGGGGGGTTGGGGGGAGAGATTCAAATTAAAATAATAGATAAGAAGGAAAAAAAAGAAAAAGGAAAGAGAAAGAGAGAGACAGACAACAAAAACAACAACAACAGACGACAACAACAACAACAACAACAGACAAAAGATGAAAGAAGAAATAAATATAAAAAAAAAGAAGCACCCGAACCAAAACCCGGCTTTTTTTTGCAGCCGCAAAGATTTTACGCCCCTTCCGGAAACAATACCTCGGCACGATCGAGACCCCTCTCATACCCGGGTGCTCAGGGCTCCGCCAACACCCATCCCTGTCAGGTGGGGAAGGGGGGCTCTGCTCCTTTAAGTCTGCCACCGCCAGGTTTTTCCGGATACTTTATTACCTCTTTCCACCCTCTTTCAAGAATTGTTTGAGAACGGACACCTGCCGCACACTTAAAACCCCTTCCTTTTTACGAAAGATACCTTTGTGACCCGGGGGAAGGGAAAAATATATTTCTTTTTTTTTTTTTTAAAATCAAAATTTACATGCTTGGGTGAAAAAAAAAAAGCAAGTCGCCATTTCATTACTTTAAAAAAAAAAATAAAAAAAGGAAAACTTCTTATCTTTCCAGTCTGTCGACTTTACGACTTTTTAACATAATTTTTAGGGATTTTTTTTTATTTTAACTATGCACAAACATCAAAAGCACCAGATCTCATACTGAACTCTTTAAATTTTAAAATGCTATTTATCAAGTCCTCCCCCACCCCATCATCACAATTTGGTGACGGCCACCCAATTAAGAATGATCATCCTCCGTCCCCCATTTTCCCCTTCACGGCCCCCTATTCGTTTTTCTCGTTCATAGTTGGGATTTTGGCCAATGAGAAAAAGCTGGGGGCCTGACTTTTGCCCAAGGATAAATAAGACGGCTTCAGAGGGCTGTTCTGAATTGCAGTGCATGCCTATCTAGTGTTCAATTTTTTTATTTAATGAAAGGACTTTTGTTTTTCATTCCCGTAATATCTTCCTTGATTTCATCCCCCAATGACCCTGATGACCCTTTTCAAAAAACCCTCTCACTGCTGTGTTTTTTTTTTTTTTTTCTTTTGCCAGGGCCCAGCCTAAACAGACAAACCCTACTAGCTTTTCCCTTATTTTTTATTTCATTTTAAGAATCGCGATCTTTTAAAAAGTTGTTTAGTTGGGTCTTTTTACTTTTAGTCATATTATTCTTGTTTTAATTCCTTGAAAATGACCCAGTGTTGACTATCCAAGATTCTTAGATTTTGAAAGGTTTTTGAATTTTTTCCATTTTTATTTATCTCGTTTGGGACTGTTTTGGGGAAAATGCACACTTTTTTCTTTTTTGGGATTAGCTTGAACCCCTCTTCTTCCTCAATCTTTTCCGTTAATACTCTCTTTATCTGGGGGTTTATCAGCACAATTTCTGATCATCCATAGCGCAATTGTTTTTGGTTTTTCACCCCTTTTTCCCATTTTTTAATGCAACCACATAAATTACTCTTTTAAGGAAAAGGGAGGGGAGTAATTTTATCTTTCCCCAATCCCTTTTGAAGTGTTCAAATCACAATTCGCCCTATCTCCCTGCCATTTTAGTCTCAAAATGGAAAAAAAAAGAGGAATATACAAGCTCATTTCTACATTGGGCCACAAAGATGCTATAACCACGTCAAAGCTTTGCTATAGTCTATAAATAATAACATTCTCCATTTTTCTTTTCAATAGTTTTGAACAGAAAAACGCCCCATCGTTCCTCTGTTTTTTTTGTGCCCTTTTGACACCGTGTTCAATCTCTTTTAATTTCATCCTATTTAAGATTATACAACACAACCTTTCTTGCATGCAAAAAGGGGCCTTTTGTTCTGTTTACTACCATTTTTAACATTTCCATTCATCGACAAAACAAACTCTTTGACGGACTGCAAAGAAGACATATTTTAAAAATATTAATTCAAACTCTTTTACGGGTCGCGGGCCACTGAATTTTGGGATGTTACAGAAAGGGTAAATCCCCTCCACCCCCTTCTTCTAAGTACACATTCCCTTGGAATGTTTTCGAGACTGGGATTTTCTCCTTTTCACCCTTTTCTGCTTCTCAGCTTCCAAACGGTTCTACATTTATTCGTTCTGTTAAATCAAAACCCGTTTGAGGTGTACATATCAGGGAATTGTCTACACAAAGAACACTACAACATTACTGCATGACATAAAACGGTGTCCAACATTTTTTTAAAATGTTTCTTTTATTCCAAAGACTCCAGCCCACAATGTCTCTGCTTCCAACAACTGCATTTTCTATTTTAATATGTCTCTCTTCTTCCCTGTGGCATTTGTACTTGCCAGCTAAAAACTTGGCATTTCTGTGGTCACTTCAAAGAAATGATCTCTCGACTTAATCTTTTTCTTGGGGTCACTTCAAATCAAAATACTTCTCGATTTAAGTCATTTTCATGTTCACTGCACACAGAACCCACTTTTTAATTTACCAAATCTTGCAAAATTTAAATTCAGAATGCAGAAGTCTTAGTATTTCCATAATCACGAGCAAATTTCATTATTAAAATGTTTACAGTCCCAACTTGGGCATAACATTCTAATTTTGTTTAATTTTTCCCCTCAACTCACTCTCCCCAACAGCCTTCGATGAACTGTAAACCGCGAACGCACGCAGAAAACTTGCGCACCGTTTTAAACTGTCCGCTTTTTAAGAATCTTTTTTTGGGGGTGGGGAAAATTTACAAATTTTTAAAACCCTACACACGGGGCTGGGTGTAAAAAACACATATGCTTATTCCCTTAACCCATATAAAAAAAAATAAAATAAATAAAAAAAATAAATTGTACCAAAATATTGAAAATCTCCCCTGAGGGGTAGGATTGACAGGGGCAAACACCAACTGCCCCATTTTTGACTGCTGTTTCAGCGGGGTTTACCCCTTGTCTACCCCAGGGTCTCAAGCGACCCTCATTTGACAGATACCTAAAAATTTTGGTTCAAAAAGGGGGTTAGAACAAGCAGCCCCTCGTTTTTCTTTCTCCTCTCTTCTCTCCTGTTGCTCTCTCTGGTCTCTCGTCTCTACTTCCTATCTATCTCTATCTGTCCGTCGTCGCTCTGCTGCTTCTCCCCTTTCTGCCCGCGCTCTTTTTTCTTTCTTTCTTTCTTTCTTTTTTTCTTTCTTTTCTTTCTTTCTTCTTTCTTTCTTTCTTTTTTTCTTCTTTTTTTCTTTTTTCTCTCTTGTTTACACACACTAACAATTTTTGGGGGCATACGGGGCCAACCATTTTAAAAACCTTTTTCTTGAATAACTTTGAAAATGAATAACCTTAAAAACCCAAATTTAAAAATAAAAAATTTTCAAGTTTTTTTCATTGTGCGAAAAATCCATTGGTTCTCGAAAAAATTTCAGGGTCAAAAAAAGGAAATGAGAAAAAATTGATTTTTTGTAAACTTAAAAATAAGTACATTTATTTTTTTTGCCAAAACTAAATGATTTAAGTAAGAATTTTTTACTAAAAATTTATCGAACCATTCATTTGGAATGATTTCGCTCCTTCTCCAAAACTGAAAATGTACATCTATAATTTTAAAAAGGAAAGATTTATTCTTTAAAACAGAATGCAGGGAACTTGGTGTGTTTTGATTGCATTAGTTAGCTCATTAACCTCTTTGGGACTTGAAATAACTTTTTACATTATATGTCTTTTACAAACCCCTTTTAATGGGGGATGTCTTTCTTTAATAAATAGTTATCGTTATCGTTATCGTATCGTACTTTTCGTTTTCCTTTTCTCTCTCCTCGCCCTCCTCTCCTCTCTTCCCCCCTCCTCTCTCTCCCCCTCTCTCCTCACTCTTCCCCTACTCCTCTCTCTCTCTCATCTCTCTCTCCCTCTCCTCCCCCCACCAAAAATATAACAATTGCAAATTTATCTAACACTTATAAGGATGGTTTACTTTTTGTTTTTTTTTCTGTTTTCTTTGGGTTGGGTCTTTCTTCATTTTGGGGTTGCTGTGATTTTTCCCGCTGGCTTTTCCCCCAAACCCCCATTCCTCTCTCCGCTCCACCTACCCAATGCGTCATTCCCCTTCCCTGGTAAAGTCCACAGAAAAACTTTCACTACAACTGCCGTAACACCCCCGGGGAGGCCCGCCGCCTGGGGCATTTTGGGGGTGATCACAGGGGAACGCAGGGTAACACCAACGCCCTAAAACCGTAAGGGTTTTCCCTGGGGTTAACATCAGGA
>JASPKP010009362.1:0-2500 GCA_030674155.1 Stramonita haemastoma
CTGATCCCCCCCCCCCCCCCCCCCCCCCCCCCCAGTTTCTCGGCTAGATTTCTATGGTTTCCCAAATGTGATATTTTGTGTATGCAACCGTTTTTCACCCACCATTAAGATAGCCGCATTTCTACTTTGGGCGTGGGGGGGATAATAATGGGAGAAAAACAGTCCAGACCATGAACAAAAGATGGATACTCCCAAACGTTACCGGAAAAATCTGCCTACGGTTTTACCCTGTTTGCACGGTCACAGAAATAGCAGATCTTGTCAGATTTGAAATCTTGGTCTTGTGGTTTTTGTTCTAGATCAAGAGAGACCGCTTTACCTGTCCTATACATGTAACATATCATCTAAACGGTAGTGCTGTAATAAGGTATGATGGTAGTAAGTTGATCGTGCAGTCCTTAAATCGGATAGTTCCGTTAGGACCCTGATATCATGAAACCCTTAAATAAACAAACCCCATTTCTGACACCAAATTACGGTGCGCAACGTGGTATTCCACGCCAAAATTTCGAGATCGAGATGGGGGAGAGGGGGAGGGGGGGTATGAAGGTAGTTCCTATCTTTGTGGAGCCTGACCAGTTGATGACCAGAACCAGCTTACGACACTATATCCAGTCCTTTGCCCATCGCCCATCACTGACTCCGTATTCATGGTCATTTTCTCCCCTCCATGCCCTGCCTACCCTGCCCTGCCCTGCCCTGCCCTGCCTTGCCCTACCCTACCTTGCCCTGCCCTGCCTTGCCTTGCCCTGCCCTGCCCTGCCCTGCCCTGTCTTGCCCTACCCTGTCTTATGGTGTCGGCTTTATCATTGCTTCTTTTGGCTTTCTCTTTCCTTCTACGACATGTGTTTGTCTCTGGGTCTTTGTCTCTGTATACGTTTTCTGTCTGTCTGTCTGTCTTTCCATGTCGCTCTGTCTCTGTCTCCCTCTCCCTTCCTTCTCTCTGTCTGTCTCTCTCTGTCTCTCTGTTTCTATGTCTCTCTGTCTCTGTCTCTCTCCCTCCCTCCCTCCTTCACCTCTCCCTCCCCACCATGGGGCAGATGAAAGGAAATGTGGTAATACTCATCTGCTACCCTGGAAATAAAGGTTATCAATACAGATTACCAACCCGTCTTTCTCCGGTGATGTAACTCAAGCCCGTCACTTGCTTCTCCCTGTCAATGTCTACAATCTATAATGTCTATTATCTGTGTTATCCGCAACTATCATATCTGTATCTATAATATATATGTATTGCAGCACTATATGTGTATAGCTATGATATCTGCATCTATCTGTATCTATATCTATCATTATCTATACCTATCATATCTATATCTATCATTTCTGGGTTTTATTTAATTATATCTATCTCTCGACACTTTATCTTCCCTGTCCTTAAAAAGGGCAGGTACCCATTTACAGCTGGGGGAACTCGGGAACTGTACTGAAACCAAGGCGCATGAACGGTCACCCATCCAAGAGGCAACAACCGTCAATAAATGAATAGATGCATAAATATATAGATGGATAGATGGATGAATAGATAGGTAGATATATAGACAGATAGATAGGTAGATAGATAGATAAATAGATAGATAGATGGATAGATAGATAGCTAGATAGCTAAAGAGATAGCTAGATAGCTAAAGAGATAGATAGATAGACAGATAGATTATGCAATTGAACACACACACACACTCGTGTAAGCATATATACATATACATGTACATGTGAACACCATGCATGTGTGTATTCATGCATGCGTGATGAATGGAGGTTACAATCGTGTAGGTATTGCAATTATGGGTTTTCGTGTGCATGCATCGTGCGTAACTGTATATTGGCGTGGAATGGCGCGCACGCAAGCATGTGTGTATGTGTGTGTGTGCGCATGTGTGCCAGCGCATGCGCGCGTGTGTGTGTGTGCATGTGGACGTGTGTATGCGTGTGTGTGTATGTGAGTGTGCGCGCGCGCGTGTGTGTGTGTGTCCGCGCGTGTGTGCGTGTGTGCATGCGTGTGTGGTGTGTGAGTGCGAATGTGCACGCATGCGTTTGCATGAACGCATGGGTACGTACATACTTGCACGAGAACGTACGCTCTTCCTCTCTCTCTCTCTCTCTCTCTCTCTCTCTCTCTCTCTCTCTCTCTCTCTCTTACTCTCTCCATGTGTCCTCACTGCATCAACAAACCAACCCCCCCCCCCCCTGCAACTTCTATACCCACTGTACTCTCATCGTCACCCCCTCTCATATCCCTACCCCCTTCCCTCTCTCCATCCCCCCTCCACCCTCATCTCTCTCTCTCTCCCCTCATCGAAATAGCCTGTGCGAGCGAGAGCTGCCTATAGGCTACAAAGAGATGCTGCGGCGTCTTTCTCCGTCCACTCTTAGTGGATGCTTGTGATCGCTTGATGCAGCTTGCTCTAGGCTAGCCTAGCACACTCAAACACAACTCGGAGTGCCAACTCCACAACAAGTTGGTATCAACAGTTGGCTGACATTCACAGTCTTTTTGAAT
>JASPKP010009363.1:2500-5000 GCA_030674155.1 Stramonita haemastoma
CTCTATCTATCTATCTATCTATCTATCTATCTATCTATCTATCTATCTATCTATCTATCTATCTATCTATCTTTCTGTCTATCCCCTAGTCTTGCGACCGTGGGGGCACCCCTGAAGACTTGACAATTCTGCCTTTCTCAAAATTTTGTTGAGTTCTAGGCCTGTCCATTTGCTGATGTTGTCCTCCCATCTCTTCCTTGGTCTGCCTTTTTTTCCCCCTTTGGACAGTGCCTTGCAGTATTGTTTTTGCAAGTCCTATCGATCTTGTTACATGCCCGTATCATTTACATCCAGACAGGTATGCTAAAAGCCAGACACGCCCTCCGGCCCACTAAGGCACACAGACCTGGGTCAGTCCCAGGGTAAACGTTGGTATAATATACCAAGCCATTCTTTTATTCCTCCTGGTGCGTGTGAACATGAACGCACACGCGTGCATGCGCGCCCGTGCGCACAGACACACACGTGTGCCCGTGAGAAGAGAGAGAGAGAGAGAGAGAGAGAGAGAGAGAGAGAGAGAGAGAGAGAGAGAGAGAGAGAGAGAGAGAGAGAGAGAGAGACAGACAGACAGACAGACAGACAGACAGACAGACAGACAGACAGACAGACAGACAGACACAGGCAGACAGACAGACAGACAGACAAACAGTGAGGGATAGACAAAGACATAGATAGAGGCAGTGTCCGTTTGCATGATTTTCTTCATCTCTGAAATCTTTATATCCTCATCCATATGCGTTGTTGTTGCTGTTGCTGCTACTGTTGTTATCGGTTGTTTCTTTTTGTCCTCACAATACAATCTTCCGCTTATACACAGAAGATTTACAGGGAGATAATTCAGATTCAAGCCATTGGACCGAAATTTGATATAAAGCTTAAATTACTTTTCCTTCCCTGCTCTCCAGCAGACCAAATGACGGCTTGATGGCCTCGTCGCCTGTCTGTCTGTCTGCCTGTTTGTCTGCATGTCTGTCTGTCTGTTTGTCTGTCTATCTGTATGTATGTCTGTCTGTCTGTTTGTCTGGCTGTCTGGCTGTCTCTCTGTCCGCCTGTCTGTCTGCCTGTCTGGTTGCCTGTCTGTCGGCCTGTCTGTTTGTCTGGCTATCTGGCTGTCTGCATGTCTGTCTGCCTGTCTGTCTCTTTGTCTGTTTACTTGTCTGCCTGACTGTCTGCCTGTCTGTCTGTCTGTCTGAGGAGGAGTAGACTAGAAGACAAAAGAGACAAGGAGGTGACAGGACAGGACAGGAGAGGACAGGGGTTGACAGAGGGCGAACAAAGAGCTTCGTGGAGGGATTAGGATTGAGAAGGGAGCTAGTGACTGTGACTGTGATCTTCATCCCTCCCCTCTCTCCTTCACACAGTCATGCCCTGCATGCAGTCTAACAAACGTTGACCTTTTGG
This sequence comes from Stramonita haemastoma, assembly GCA_030674155.1. NCBI lineage: Eukaryota > Metazoa > Mollusca > Gastropoda > Neogastropoda > Muricidae > Stramonita > Stramonita haemastoma. Next base: position 3,902 of record JASPKP010009363.1, read on the forward strand.
CGGCATCACACACACACACACACACACACACACACACACACACACACACACACACACACCACACACCACACACCACACACACTCACACACACACACACACACACACACACACACATATCAAATAATACTAATATTACCATACTATATCAAATATACTAATATCACTTCGAGTGAACAGACGTTAAATCAAAGAAAGTCACACACATACGCTCACACACTCAAACAGGAACATGCATATAATTATGCAAGGACGCAGGAGTCACACAGAACTTCATTTTGCTTTACATCTGCCCCTCCTACCCTCTGTCCCCTCCCCCTCCACCCTCACCTCCAGCATCCCTACCCGTCAAATTACAGATAATTATTTACATGAATTCGTAATAAACAGTTTGGGGATGGGGTGGTTCATGCGTGTGTGTGTGTGTGGGGGGGGGGGGGGGGGGTAGAAATTGTATATTTACTGACTGTTTTCTTAAATCTTGCCACATTTCTACCAATACCACAATACCAAACTTTTGTTTATATTTCTTTTTTTTTAATATTTCATCGTGCAGTCTACTTTTTGGAGAGGGTGCAGGAACATATTTTTTCTTTTATTCCTACTTCGGTCACACACAACAACATAACATATTAAACGGGCAGGCAAAGTTTGAGCTTTGGACATTAATTGAAGGGTGAGGGGATGGATAAAAGACAAAGCCAGGATAGATGTAGGCCTAGATAGCATAGCCAGGGTAGTATCCTTAATGGATGCTCCTCCTTTGTCAGCTAACATCCATTACACGTGGCCGCGAAGGGAGGCCAGTAATTGGCTGACCAAAGCCAGCTGTCTACCACTTAGTGCCCATGCCAGAAGTCCTTAGGGGCCTGGCAAAGACGGTAGCTAGGTAGGTAGGAAGTTAGGTAGGTAGGTAGGTCTCAGATTCTCTCCTCTGCGTCATTCCATCCACTGGACAGCCATGTACACTGTTTACCTGAAAGCTTATCTCAAGAGTGAGTACGACCACTTCCCTGTGACGTTTGATCAACTAATCAAGTCCCTGGCCTCTGGTTTAGGAGATGTGTGTGTGTGTGTGTGGTGTGTGTGTGTGTGTGTGTG
>JASPKP010009364.1:5000-10437 GCA_030674155.1 Stramonita haemastoma
CACACGCACACACATGCACACATATGCACATGCACACACTCATACACACACTCTCTCTCTCTCTCTCTCTCTCTCTCTCTCTCTCTCTCTCTCTCTCTCCCCACAGTTTTTGAAGTATTAAGTTCCATAATTGATTGTTACAAACAGATCTATGCGGTTGGAATTTTCCCCATATTCTTTGCTTTCACAAGTCTGTACAGATATACAAGACAGTATGTCATAAAAAAAGCAATTGTCATGCTTATTCCATCATTTTCTGAAAATGAAATTGAATTAATCAATCTCTCTCTCTCCCCCCTCTCTCTTTCTCCCTCCCCCTCTCTGTCTGTCTGTCTGTCTGTCTGTCTGTCTGTCTGTCTGTCTGTCTGTCTGTCTGTCTGTCTGTCTGTCTGTCTGTCTCATCACGGCAAGAACAGCATGAAAAAAGTATGGAAAACCCTTGAAAATGAAAACAAAGATGACTTTGAGAGAGATCGATAAATAGACAGAGAGAGAGAGAAAGATAGAAAGATAGATTGATAGATTGATAGATAGATAGAAAGAAAGATAGATATAAAGAAAAAAAGATAGATAGAAAGAAGTATAGATAGGTAGATAATAGATGGATAGATTGATAGAGAGACAGACAGACAGAGAGACAGAGAGGGGGGAGAGAGAGAGAGAAGGGGAGAGAGAGAGAGAGAAGAGAGAGAGAGAGAGAGAGAGAGAGAGAGAGAGAGAGAGAGAGAGAGAGAGAGAGAGAGAGAGACTCACACACACAGACACACAGACACACAGACACAGACACAGACACAGACACACACACACACACACACACACACACACACACACACACACACACACACACACACATACAAAAAAGGGGACCGACCTAACGCCCACCCCCCACCCACCCCACCCAAAAAAAAACCCCAAAAAAAGCGAAGAAAGATGGATGGATCACAGCATTGCCAAAATAATAAAATAAGGCCCCGGAGTCTTTCAAGGCAGGCAGGAATGGTTATTACGGGCTGTCATTACATAACGCACACAATGATGATGAAACAACAAGCAGCAGGCCATAAAACACAGAGCGAATGACAGAGATTAGGACGACCAGAGATGGAAATTCACACACACCCCACACACGACACGGGCACACAGTGGACACACAAGGACACACACAACAGACACACACACACACACACACCAGACACACACACATACACACACACAGACACACTCGCACGCGCGCAAAAACACACACACACACACACGCATGCACGCACACACACCACACACACACACTCAGAACAGCACACAAATTCAGAGAGGGAGAGAGGGAGGGAGAGAGAGAGGGGGGGGGAAGGAGGGAGGGGAGAGAGAGAGGGGGGAAGGAGGGAGGGAGAGAGAGAGAGAGAGAGAGAGAGAGAGAGAGAGAGAGAGAGAGAGAGAAGAGAGAGAGAGAGAGAGAGAGAGAGCCACAAAGAGAGAGAGAGAGAAACAACAGAACACACACAGAGACACACACGCACGCACGCACGCACACACACACACACACACACACACACACACACACACACACACACACAACACACACACACACACACACACACACACACACACACAACACACAACACACAACAAACATAGAAAACATGCACACAAATACAGAGAGAGAAAAGAGAGAGAGAGAGAGAGAGAGAGAGAGAGAGAAAAGAGAGAGAGAGAAGAGAGAAAGGAGAGAGGAGAGAAGAGAAAAGAGAGAGAGAAGAGAGAGAGAGAGAGAGAGAGAGAGAGAGAGAGAAGAGAAAGGGAGAGAGAAGAGAGGGAGAGAGAGAGATTTATTTATTATTTATTTATTCTTTTATATCGAGGATAACAGAATAAGCAATCATGGTTTTTTTCATCCGGTCCCCGTGTGTATCCCAGTTTTGTAAATATTGTCATCTGTTCCCACCGGCACACGATGGCCTTCTCTTACGAAAAGCGGAACAGCATTTAACGTGTGCGCAAGATGTTCTGCGTGCGTTCCGCACCGGGGCCTGGGTTTTAAAAGAGAGAGAGAGAGAGAGAGAGAGAGAGAGAGAGAGAGAAGAGAGAGAGGAGGGGAGAGAGAGAGAGGGGGGGGGTAGTATTTATTTATTCTTTTATAATTGAGGATAACGGAATAAGCACTAATGTGCTTTTTTACGTGAGTCCCCGTGTGTAAGCAGTTTTTTGTAAATCTTGTCATCTGTCCAACCAGCACACGATGGCCTACTCTGACAAAACGCGGAACAGAATTTAACGTGTGCACAAGATGTTATGCATATATAATATATAATAAATATATAATATATATATATATATAGAGAGGAGAGAGAGAGAGAGAGAGAGGAGAGAGAGAGAGAGAGAGAGGAGAGAGAGAGAGAGAGAGAGAGAGAGATAGAAGAGAGGGAGAGAGAGAGAGAGAGAGACACACACCACACACACACACCACCACACACACACACACACACACACACCCACACACACACACCACCGAAACTGACAGAGAGACAGACAGACAAACAGACAGAATCTTTTCCCCCCCCCCCCCCCCCCCCCCCCCCGTCCATTTAATTTCTCTACAAAAATCTCTACAATAGTTAACAGGTTCGCGAGCAATAGGTCACCTTTGCAATAAGCTACACGCGTGTGTGCTCTTTGCGTGTTTGCGAGAACATCACTTTTTTCAATTCCGTAGGGTTAATTTTCTGTTTTGTTTTTCTTCTTGGCTGAAGTATATTGTTTTTGTTTGTTTGTTTGTTTTGTTTGTTTGTTTATTGTTGGTCTTTTAAAAAAAAACTTTTCTTCGTTTCCTTCTTGGTCAAGCTAAAGAACAGGGAATAACGACAAGATTCACAGTATTCTTTCTCTTACCCCTCTCTGTCTGTTTTTCCTCTGTCCTGTCTCTGCCTGTCTGTCTGTCTGTGTGTGTGTGTGTCTGTCTCTGTCTGTTTCGGTCTCTCTATATCTCTCTTTGTTTCAATCTGTCTGCCTGTGTATCTTATTTGTCTGTCTCTGTCTGTCTCTCCCACTATGTCTGTCTGTTTCTTTCTGTCTGCCTGTGTTTTTGTCTGTCTCTGACTCTCTCTCTCCTCTCTCTCGATATATATAATATAAATATATTATATAATAAATCTTCATAAACAATCACGTGGGGCGAGTTCTTCAAGACCACGGTTGGGGTTCGCCAGGGCTGCCTTCTCTCACCTGTACTTTTTCAACCTCTCCTCGAAAACATCATGACAGAGACACTGCAAAACCACCACACTTCCATCTCCATAGGTGAAAGACCCCTTTGCAACCTCAGATTTGCAGATGACATTGACCTCATGGGCAGCAGCAAACAAGAACTGCAAATCCTCACAGACAATTTAACAGATCGAGCGAGCGCATACGGCATGGAGGTTCAGTACAGAGAAATCAAAGATCATGGTCAACACAGCGCGAGTAATGACATCACGGAAATAAAGATGAATGGAGAAATACTAGAAGAGGTGAGCCAATTCAAATACTTAGGCTCCATCCTAACAAAAGATGGCACATCAAAACAATGAAGTGAAAGCTCGCATTGCAACAGCAACATCTGCTCTAGTCAGACTACAGAGGATTATCGAAAGCAACAACATCAGCTTCTGCACCAAATACCACCTTTACCAAATCCCTCGTGATATCTATCCTCCTATATGGCTGTGAATCATGGACTCTGACACAAGTTTAGAGAGGAGAATCCAACATTCGAGAACGTGCCACAGAAGACTCCCCCAGAATATCAAAACAAAGAACACAAGACCATAACTATGTGAAAGAAGAAATCAAAAAGCGTGTGGGCCCCCAAGAGCCTTTCTCTCCACCAAAAGAGGAGAAAGCTGAGGGGGGTTTGGTCACACCACAAGACACAAAAACCCTAGCAAAAACCATCCTGCAAGGAACAGTCGAGGGCCCAAAAGAAGAAGAGGCCGCCAAAAGAATCAGGGTTGACAAAAACAAAGACTGGACCCGCCCAACCCCTTCAACATCTCCTACTAGCCACACAGGATCGTGAAGCATGGAAAAAAAGATCGCTGTTGCGTCCCTTCTCTCATGTCCCCCCTACGTCCTTTGGGACATGGACTGAGTGAGTGAGGGTGATTTTAATCTGTCTCCCCGCTTTGAGTCTGTCTCTTTTGTGAGTTTTTGTAATACCCTTATCTATATATCTATTTTAATATTATATCTATATCTATATTTTTTATATATATATTAAATTTATATATATTTATTTTATACATACACATATAAAAATAATTTTCTTTTCTCGTCTGCCTGGTGTCGTCTTTTTTTTGTTCGGGCCCGTTTTTCCCCCTCTCTCTCTCTCTCTCTCCCTCCCCTTCCTCTCTTCTCTCTCCCTCCTCTCTCAATCTCCCTCCCTCCTCTCTTTCATTGCAAAAACTGTCTTTTTAAATTGTTAATCTTTGAGTGTGTAAACCCTTCAAATGACCTATCCCCTTTTTTGAACAAATCCTCTCTCTCCTCTCTCCCCCCCCTTTCCTTTCTACCCCCCCCTCTCTCTCCCCCTCTCTCTTTTCTTCTCTCTCTCTTTCTCCCCCTCCCCCTCTCTCCCCTCTCTCTCTCTCTTTCTCTCTCTCTTTTCTCTCTTCTCTCTCTCTCCCCCTCTCTTTCCCTTTTTTCTCTTTTCCCCCTCTCTCTCTCCTATTTTTCTGCTTTAAATTGACATGAATATTTTAATTTCCCCACTCTTTTTTTTGTTTTTTTTTTCTCCAAATTTAAAATTTTTGCTTTTTTTTATTTGTATTATACCTTGTTTTTTTTTTTTTCTTGTGAAGTAATGTTTAAAGAGAAACTCTTACATTTTTTTCTTCTTTCCTTTTAAAAAAAAAAGGGTTTTTGTTTCGATTCCCGTGCGTTATAAACTTATCTCCTGTCTCTGTCTTTTCTCTGTCTCGTCTCTGTCTTTGTCTCTGCTCTGTCTCTGTCTTTGTCTCCTCTCCTGTCTTGTCTTTGTCCCCTCTCTCTCTCTCTTCCCCTTTCTCTCTCTCTCTCTCCTTTTCTCCTCTCCTCTCTCTCTCTCCCTCTCTCCCTTCCTCCCTCTCTCTTCTCCTCTTTCTCTCTCCTTTTTTGATGTTTTTCCCCGAAAAGGGCGGGGACTGGGTAAAAAAACACTATGCTTTCTGTTATCCCATAAAAGAATTTTGCCTTTCCTTTCCTTGCCTTGCCTTCCTTGCCTTTCCTTCCTTTTCTTGCCTTCCTTTCCTTGCCTTTCTCTCTCTCTCTCTCTTTCCTTCTCTCTCTCTCTCTCCTCTCTTCTTTTCCCCCTCTCCTCTCTCTCTCTCCTCTCTCCTCCTCCTACTTCTCTCTCCCTTCTCTCTCTTCCCCATCCTTCTCTTTTCGTCTTTTTCCCTCCCCTTAAGTATAACAATTTCCCTTTTTT
>JASPKP010009365.1:0-10437 GCA_030674155.1 Stramonita haemastoma
GTTTGAGTGTTGGATAATGTGGTGTGTGTGTGGAGTGTGTGTGTGTGTGGTGTGTGTGTGTGTGTGTGTGTGTGTGTGTGTGTGTGTGTGTGTGTGTGTGTGTGCTGTTTCCTGCATGCATGCGAGTCTCTGAGAGAGAGAGAGAGAGAGAGAGAGAGAGAGAGAGAAGAGAGAGAGAGAGAGAGAGAGAGAGAGAGAGAGTATTCGCGTGCAAATGCGGGAACAGAACGTAAGAAACAATGGTATTCTGTAGAGAGGATGTTGGTTCCGCTGCTGATTGATTTCCTATTTGCCAGGCTAGAACTCACAAGGAATATATTAGGTGCAGAGTGAGGATGAAAACTGCACTGACCACGTCACTCCGTAATCATAGGCAAAAAAGGAGTGGCTTTCTGGCTGCAAAACACAGCGTGGCAGTTACCCACAGTTTGCCAACGGTGTGCCTGTACCTTGTATCCAGTATTCATGTCCACTCTGCTGCTCTCAGTCACTCAGGGGTTAAAAAGCAGCCTGTGTTGCATGATGCAGCACTTTAGTCAGGAAACGTAAAAACCCATTTGCACAGTGACTTGCAGACAGTGTAGACTTAACACAGTTTTTCCCACCACAGCCCAGAAAGCAATGATCCAGCAAATGTAACATAATACAGCCCCCCACACGCATGGGCCTACGCATGACTTATTTTTAGTCTTGTGTATTGAAGGAAGGACTAAGTTTTGAACTGCTGTACTGTGCTGTGCTGTACTGCACTGTGCTGTGCTGTGCTGTGCTGTGCTGTACTGTACTGTACTGTACTGTGCTGTGCTGTACTGTACTGTACTGTGCTGTACTGTACTGTGCTGTACTGTGTTGTGCTGCACTGTACTGTGCTACACTGTACTGTGCTGTACTGTACTGTGCTGTACTGTGCTGTGCTGTACTGTGCTGCACTGTACTGTTGTGTGACGCAAGACGGGAGAGAAAACTGGGATTTTTAGTTGTTAGTGAAAAGGGGATTAATGAAATTGCTTTAAATAATTCACAGGATGACTTCTTAGAACATAGCATCGTGTGTGTGTGTGTGTTGTGTGTGTGTGTGTGTGTGTGTGTGTGTGTGTGTGTGTGTGTGTGTGTGTGTGTGTGTGTGTGTGTTTAACGTCTGTTTACTGTTAGTGAAATTAGTGTGTGTGTGTGTGTGTGTGTGTGTGTGTGTGTGTGTGTGTGTGTGTGTGTGTGTTGTCAAAAATGCGACCAATAATAGTAAAGCACTTCAGTATAGATCTACTGCATATTTCCAAAAAGTGTAGAAACCACATTCTAAGACTTTCACCTCAAGCCTTGACGCGCACAATGGTGTTTGTTTTTGTGGACGTTTCCTCGTGGGGCACACTGTGACAGTAGTTATGTCAAGTTTTCGCGATTGACACAAATCTGCATGTGTCAACTGTTTCCTCTTCTTCGAGCCTAAGTGGAGAAGGGTGCAGACGAGGCATACTATATCCTGCACACACACACACACACACACACACACACACACCACACACACACACACACACACACACACACACACACACACACACACACATACACACACACACACACACACACACACACAGAGGGCAAGGCAAGGCAAGGCAAGGCAAAATTCTTTTATTCGAGGATAATAGATAAGCACTCGTGTGCTTTTTTACATCTAGTCCCCGCCCTTTTCAGGGATAACATTAAGATAGAAAAAAATAAAAATAATAGCCACAGAGAGAGAGAGAGAGAGAGAGAGAGAGAGAGAGAGAGAGAGAGAGAGAGGAGAGAGAGAGAGAGAGAGATTGGTGGAGTGGGGGGAAGGAAAAGTGCAAAGAAAGAAGGACGGAGGTGAGCACACGGGAAGAAAAAAAGGGGAAGGGGAAGCAGAATGACTGTTCGGGTACGTACACACGCGTCGCGCGCACCAACTTTTTTGCTACCTGTCCCGCTCGCGGGGAAGGTTTAGCGCATGGACCCGGCATGTCTTGCAGCAGTCGTCTGTTTACTACCTTGCAATCATTCTGTCTACTACTACTACTTCTACGCCAGATCAAATCCTAATCTGGATTCTGCTACGTCATTCATCAACATTTTCAGAATCTGAGCCCCCCTTTTTGTCAGGGTGGGTGCGTGGGGGGCTGCACGCGCAGTGTTGTGACTGACTAAGGAAAGTAAATGTGTGGAACATTCACCAACGTTCGACTGAGGCGACGGGACACCTGGGCTTGTTGTGTCCCTATCAATTCAGACCACAACACTCTACAGGATATATATACATGTTTTTTTTTATACCCCTTGAATTAACCAGAGCGAATAGGTATAGAAATACCTACCAGCGAAGAAAACACTAGCAACACGCATAACACTTCACCAACAAATCCTATCGCATTGGCTACGTCGAATCAGACATAATAGGTGGGGAGGCCCACAGAAGGTGCTGAAGAAGATGTGTGGAAAGTTCAGAACTGTCGTGAGGGAACTCCTGGCTTGTGGTCATCATACGGACCCACGCACAGAAAACAGTTAGCTCTGATACCAGCGAAGTACAGAAATCCCGCGTGGGGAAGAATCCACAAAAAAAAGTTCCCCCGCATCCGGTTCGCCGGCACCGACACCAACATACCGACCCAAAGAAAGTTGATGTGATTCGACCTGTCTGGACATACTTCTGGGCTAACGAGCGGAGCATAGGACAGGGGCCTGCAGCAGCGAGTAGCCATCTGGGTGGGAGTGTTCGCCAAAGTTCGCCCCATCGGTCGCCGAGCCTAGACAGTGAAGAGACCAGGCAACGATGTAAACCGCGTGTCTGCTGGAAGAAGCCCGTTCCGCATGCTGGGTAAGCTGGGACCTGGAGGTTTGTTATTCTGTTTTATGTCCAATTTGGCGCGTTTAGGGGTACAGGGGGGTCATGTACTGGTAATTCCTTGTAGTATAATACTTCTGTGAGACAGCTTCCCCTTCATCACCTCCCCCAGTCTCTCTTCTCTCTCCTCTCTCTCTCTCTCTCTCTCTCTCTCTCTCTCTCTCTCTCTCTCTCTCTCTCTCTCCACACACACACACACACACACACACACAACACACACACACACACACACACACACACACACACACACACACACAATTTACCGCTTGTCAACAAATATTGTGGTCGATTTTAATGTTGGTTGGTCTCAGGACAGTATTTCTTTTCGCATTTTAAAGTGTTTTCTTGTTCTTGCTCTTTTTCTTTCTTTCTTTCTTTCTTTTTTTTCATGAAGTCTTCTAATTTTTCCTCAGGTTTTCATCAGTATCTTCTTCTTCTTCTTCTTCTTCTTCTTCTTTTTCTTCTTCTTCTTCTTCTTCTTCTTCTTCTTCTTCTTCTTCTTCTTCTTCTTCTTCTTCTTCTTCTCCTCCTCCTCCTCCTCCTCCTCCTCCTCCTCCTCCTCCTCCTTCTTCTTCTCCTTCTTTCTTTCTTTCCTTTTTTTCTTTCCTTCTTTCTTTCTTTCTTTTGTTTCTTCTTCTTCTTCTTCTTCTTCTTCTTCTTCTTCTTCTTCTTCTTCTTCTTCTTCTGTGCAATCTTCTTCTTCTTCTTCTTCTTCTTCTTCTTCTTCTTCTTCTTCTTCTTCTTCTTCTTCTTTTTCTTTCGTTTTCTGTTTCATTTATGAAACATTTTCTGTGTCAGTGGCTTCATGATATAAATTCTTGCGGAGGCCAAAATGACAACTGTGTGTAAAAACTAGTGTGGAAGGTATCCCTCCCTATCTAAACTTAAGCTCTGTTTGTATTTTTTTTCTATGTGAAGTATTCGGAGATTGGAGATGTCCTCGGCCTTCACACTACACTGTGTTGTCAGGTGTACTCTCTCTCCTGTCACTATTTTCACTTACGCGGTATGGGGTACGGTGTGATGGGGATGGGATGGGATGGGATGTGGTGTGTGTGTATGTGTGTGTGTGTGTGTGTGTGTGTGTGTGTGTGTGTGTGTGTGTGTGTGTGTGTGTGTGTGTGTGTGTGTGTGAAGGAGGAATGAAGGACGAAATACTAGGAGGGAGAGAGAGAGAGAGAGAGAGAGAGAGAGAGAAAAGAGAGAGAGAGAGAGAGAGAGAGAGAGAGAGAGAGAGAGCGTGTGTTCGTATGTGAGAGCGTATGTGTGTGTGTGTGTGTGTGTGTGCGCACGCGCGTGCGCGCATGTGCATGTTTGTGTAAAAAGGAACGGGGCGGAGTAGAGAGACGAAGAGAAAGTGTACATTCACGCGCGCACACGTGTGTGTGTGTGTGTGTGTGTGTGTGTGTGTGTGTGTGTGTGTGTGTGTGTGTGTGTGTGTGTGTGTGTGAGACAAGAATATAGTTATGCATACCTCTGAACACGACATTAAGTTGTAAGCGTGTGTGTGTGTGTGTGTGTGTGTGTGTGTGTGTGTGTGTGTGTGTGTGTGTGTGTGTGTGTGTGTGTGTGTGAGACAAGAATATAGTTATACATACCTCTGAACACGACATTAAGTTGTAAGCGTGCGTGTGTGTGTGTGTGTGTGTGTGTGTGTGTGTGTGTGTGTGTGTGTGTGTGAGACAAGAATATAGTTATACATACCTCTGAACACGACATTAAGTTGTAAGCGTGTGTGTGTGTGTGTGTGTGTGTGTGTGTGTGTGTGTGTGTGTGTGTGTGTGTGTGTGTGAATCATAATTCATGATTAAAACAACCCCACCTTCATGTAAATGTTAAAAAAAATCTGATTGCTGTAATATATCTGTCACTTGTAGTGTTGAGAATGCCCTTTTGTTAATCCAGGTTACATGCGTTACAGTTAATTAATATTGCTTCATAAAATCTCCTGTGCCCCAGTAGGGGTTACAGACTCAGTAAATGTTAAATGGTGTGTGTGTGTGTGCGTGGGTGCGTGCGTGAGTGCGTGCGTGCGTGCGTGCGTGCGTGCGTGTGTGTGTGTGTGTGTGTGTGTGCGTGCGTGCGTGTGTGTGTGTGTGCTTGTGTGTGTATGTGCGCACGCGTGTGTATGTGTGTGTGTTTGTGAGTGCGTACGCGCGCGTGTGTGTGCATGCGTGCGTGTGTGTGTGTGTGCTTGTGTGTGTATGTGCGCACGCGCACGCGTGTGTATGTATGTATGTATGTGTGTGTGTGTGTGTAATGGTAAACACAATTTAACATGTTCGTTTTGTATTTGGTCGCATCATGCTGCATTCTTTTATTGAGTCACCTTGTGTTTTACTATATTGTATTCATTATCTTAATATGCTTTAAATACAGTTGGTAGAAGAACAAAACAAAACTAAGGTATGTGATTTCATAGTCATAACACTAAAAGAGAGATCATGAAGTAATAAACTAAGGCACACAACATGTTCTCTTTCTTCACTGGCAAAGCACACACGCGCGTGAACATGCACACACAGACACACACACAGACACACACACACACACACACACACACACACCACACACACACACACATACACACACACACACGCACGCACGCACACACGCACGCACGCACACACACACACACACACACACACACTTGTGCACACGTTAAGACCCGTTCCGCTTTTCGGAAGAGTAAGGCATTGTGTGCCGGTGGGAACAGATGGCAAAATTCAGAACACTTCCTACACACGGGGAGTGGATGTAAAAAAAAAAAAAAGCGAAAAAAAAAGCACACGAGTGCTTATTCCATTATCCTCGAAACAAAAGAATAAATAATTTTAATAAAGAAAGAATGAATACACACACACACACACTCACACTCACACACACACACACACACACACACACACACACACTCACTCTCTCTCTCTCTCTCTCTCCTCTCTCTCTCTCTCCCTCTCCCTCTCTCTCCCTCTCCCTCTCCCCTCCCTCCCTCTTACACACATGCACGCATGCATGCATATATGTTGACAGGAAAGAAAGGTTTTGAAGCACATAAAAAAGCTCTGAACGGGCAATGTATAGTCTGGCTTCAATAGCTTCAGTTACAAAAGGCAGTGACAACTCCTATCCAAATTCTAGTCTAAGCCAACACACCACCAGCTGAAAATCAAAATTCCTGTTACTCTGAGTTCAGGCTGTATTATTTCTTTTTCATCCTTTTTTTTTTGGTTTGTTGTACAACGACTTCAGTTTCTTTCTTTTTCTTTTCGGTCCCTAGCTAGACATCCGAAGTTTACAAGTTGTGAGATAGAGTTCTGCCCCTTTGCGCCTGGTGGCTGCACGGTGTATGGCTCTGTGTTAAAGTGTGTAATTTGTGTATTTTTCCTTTATTGTGTGGAGACATTTTTATATCATCGTGTGTATGTTTTCATCAGCAATCTATTGGTCAGAGCAGTTTTCTTTTTCATTGTATATTTTGTAAAGTATTTCGATCTAAAATTTCGCATCTTTTTGAATATTTATGTTGTACAAAATGGACAAATGATTTGTGTTTACTTTGCTTCACTGGTCCTTGCGACCCATGCTACCCTGACCCTGCTGCCCCGTCAAAAACTGCACGTGTTGCACGAAATCAAATTCCCTCCACCACCACCCTGCAGTGTTTGTTTTTCAGTTACTATGCCACAAACCCCTGCCGATATGAGAGCTTTGCTCTCTGAATATGGCCACAAACAAAACAAACTTGACAATAACACACAACGCCATATTGCCGACTTGGGCCTCAACCGCCGAAAAACAAGACGAGGAAAACGTGCGGGCAGACATCACCGCCTGTGGTGCGCTTCTCTTCCACCTGTCTCTCCAGCCACCCCTGACGTCACTTCCTTAACGACTGAAACCACTGACCACGCTGCTTCACCTCCCTGTCATCCCTCTGCTTCAAACATCTCCACGCTGCCTTCCTCTACACGTCACCTTCACCCCTCTAGTGCTTCCCCAACTGACCCAGTTCTACCACCACCCTCTACACCCATTTCACCATTCAAACTCTTCTCTGTTCTCCCACAGTCCACATCTCCACCATCGCCTTCATCTTCGTCCTCTCTCTGCTGCCCTAACTCACCACTTTCTTCATCCTCTCTGTCTCCCTCAAACCTCCTACATATTTGTCTACACAATGTGCAATCTGTCTGCCCAGATGGAAAGGCCGATTTTCTTTCTGATTTTATTTCTGAAAAAAACATTGATCTCACATTTCTCACAGAAACCTGGTTAAAAACCGCAAGGCCACGAGCCTAAAATACAACAACTGACGCCGCCTGGCTATAAAACTCTTTCCTTCCCCCGACTCTCCCGTGGAGGTGGCATCGCTGTCATCTATAAAGACACTCTGCATCCAGCGCTTTCTTTCTGCCACTCTCTTCCTTTCTCACCTGAATCTTTCGAAGTCTGTGAACTCAACCTTAGCTTACCCGGCCATTCTATTACTTTCTGCTGTCTTTACCGTCCACCTCCTAGCCGTAAGAACAATCTAACATCTTCAGTTTTCCACCAAGAGTTTCAGTCTCTCCTTGATCATTACAGCCTCTCTCCCAAGAAACTTATCATTCTTGGTGACTTTAATTTCCATTTCGACAACCAGTCTGCTCCTGATGTCAAGCGCCTTTCTCTTTCCCTGTCTAACCACTCTCTTTCCCAGCTTGTAAACGAACCGACACACAGATCAGGCCACATCTTAGACTGGCTCATCACCGATGCCTCACTAGACCTCATCACGTCTGTATCCGTCACTAACGAACTTCTTTCCGACCATTCTGCCATTCTCTTCTCTCTAAACATCGCTAAGCCTATCATAAAGAAAAAGTGCGTCACCCGTCGCAATCTCAAGGCCATTGATATTCCAACTTTCTCTTCTCAAGCTGCCAAATGCCTATCAGAAACCCCTGAACATACTGACCCTTCTAAACATTATAATACCGTTCTTAGCCAACTGCTTGACGAGCATGCACCTCCTACTGACCATTTTCTGCCTGATCGGCCCTGTGCTCCATGGTACACTCACGATATCCTGATCGCAAAACGCAAACGCCGACAACTAGAGCGGCAGTGGCGAAAGACAAAAACTGAAATAAACAAACAGCTCTTTCGAAAACAAATCAACAAAGTTAAAACCTTAATCCATTCAGCAAAGACAAAATACTATTCCTCTCAAGTTCTTGATGCCACGTCTATGAAATCCCTTTTTTCCCTCACCTCAACTCTTCTTGGATCTACAAAGGCAAGCCCTCTTCCTACTGTCCATAGCCACTCTGAACTTCCTGCTATATTTTCTTCTTTCTTCTCTGACAAAGTCCGCAACATTCGTTCCAAACTGGATCAAACTTCTTTCCAACCTGTGACTCCTGATCCCCAATTTACAGGCACTCCTCTCCTTTTCTTCCGTCCAACAACCGAGAAAGATATTCAGACAATTCTGAGAGAAATGACCATAAAATCATGCGATCTCGATCCTGTACCTGCTTCCCTTTTCACTCAGTGTATTCCACAGCTTATTCCTACGATCACGAAAATAGTAAATTCATCACTTCTTTCCGGAAATTTCCCACCAGCTCTCAAAACCGCTATAGTCACACCTCTACTAAAAAAGCACGATCTCGACCCTAACATTCTGAAGAACTATAGACCTGTTTCTAACCTACCTTTCATCTCAAAAGTCCTTGAAAAAGTCGTTCTCAGACAACTCAACAGCCATCTTCATTCCAATAGCCTCCTTCCGCCTTTCCAGTCTGCCTATCGCGCCAACCACAGCACTGAAACCACCCTAGTGCACACCTTAAATACACTTCTGCACGCTTCTGACACGGGAAAAATATCCCTTCTCACTCTTCTCGATCTATCTGCAGCTTTCGACACTATAGACCATTCAATTCTTCTCTCCCGTCTTCAAAAAACGTTTGGCATCACAGGCACAGCTCTCACTTGGTTTAATTCATACCTTACCGATAGATTCCAAACAGTAGCAGTTAACAAGATTCAATCCACACCTGTCAAACTGGAATGTGGAGTCCCGCAGGGATCAGTTCTGGGCCCTGTTCTTTTCACTCTATACACTGCTCCATTGTCACATATAATAAACCGTCATCAAATCAACTATCATTTCTATGCCGATGACTCTCAGATTCTAAGCTGTGATACTCCTGAAAATCTACCATCTCTCCTGATAAATATGTCCTACTGCCTTGAAGATATCCAAAACTGGATGATACAAAATAAGCTACAGTTAAATGCAGATAAAACTGAAGCCATGCTGGTAGGCACCAAACACAAACTTTCTTCCATTACTACAGCTTCAGTAGAATTCGGCAATACTTCAGTCACTCTTTCCACTGCTGTAAAGTATCTAGGGGTTGTTATCGACAACACACTATCCATGCAAAAATCTATCACCCAGACCTGCCAGTCATGCTACTATCAATTAAGACGTATTAGTGCAATTCGAAAGTACCTGTCCACTGATGCAACATCTAAACTCGTCACGTCTCTGATTCTTTCACGTATCGACTATTGCAATTCTCTTTTGGCTGGTCTACCAGCATCATCTATCCACTCCCTTCAACGTATACAAAACTCTGCAGCTCGACTGGTCCTCAGAAAGAAAAAATCTGAGCACATTACTCCTCTCTTGCAATCTCTCCACTGGCTGCCTGTGCCACAGAGAGTAAACTATAAGATCAGTACTCTCTGTTATAAATGTCTTCACAAAACAGCACCCTCCTACCTCTGTGAATGTCTTTACCCTTACACTCCTTCTCGTTCCCTCCGCTCTGCTGCAGATACCCTGCGCTTACAAATACCTAGATTCAATCAATCCACCATCGGCCGTCGTGCTTTCTCTGTTTCTGGTCCAGTGATCTGGAACGATCTCCCTCTCTCCCTTCGTAAAAAGCCTACCTATGACACATTTAAATCCAGCCTCAAGACACACTTGTTTCAAAGCTAAGACTTTCCTATCCTGTTTCATCTTCTGCCCCTGCTCTCAACAGCTGAACTATCCACCACCCTGCCAAAGTGCTTGACCTCTGTGTGTGTGTGTGTGTGTGTGTGTGTGTGTGTGTGTGTGTGTGTGTGTGTGTGTGTGTGTGTGTGGTGTGTGTGCATTGACTTTGTTAAAAATCTAAATTGTTGTTGGCTGCATGTGCAAGAGTTGGTTGAATGCAAGCGCTTTGATTTGTTTTTGCAAGATATAGCGCTATATAAATTCCATTTATTATTATTATTATTATTTTGTGTTTGCGACCGTTTTTACCCACCATTAAGGTAGCCGCATTCCAACTTCGGGGAGGATGTCAAAACACGACACTATTAGGCATGCTTCTTTAAAAAAAAAAAAAAAAAAAAGACATCCGTTCCTACCGGCACGAAATGGCCTACTATTTTGAAAGGCGGGACGGGTTTAATGTGTGTGCAAAATGTTCGTGCATTAGCACACAGTCCGCAGTTTATAGTCTCATCTGAAGGACTTTCCAGGGAGTGGAGTCGGTACTGATGTAAAAAAAAAAAAAAAAAAAAAAAAA
>JASPKP010009366.1:0-10437 GCA_030674155.1 Stramonita haemastoma
AAGACATGAGACGGCCCATGAAGCCTCAACCTGGTGGCCCTGCCTTGTAACAACACTCTCTCCCCAGGGGAGCAGCCCTCATTTCCACGGGACATCTGTGTACTGAAAGTGCTAAATCTATGATTTATAGGGGGCAAAACCTAGTATCAAACATTGGGCTTGAAATTTGAAAAACTGGGTTTGTTTCCCCCTTTGAGGAGATTTTTCCCCTGGAGTTAAATCAGTGCTGAACTCCATCTCCCCAAAAGTCCTTCCGATGAAATATAACCCCCGAGGCCCTTTTACGAAACACTTGTGCCAGGGTAAATCCTGTTTGCTTTTTGTAAGAGTAGGCCTTTGTGTGAGGTGGAACAGATGACATTTAAAAAAACTGCAACACACGGGGACTGGATGTAAAAAGCACAAGATGTTTTCCATTATCCCCATATAAAGAATAAATAAATAAAAAAAGGTAGTGTAGACAATTTAAAAAACTCACCCCTCCCTTCATGTGACAAGAATAAATTGCAATGGTCGTCACTATGGCTTTACACAATTTGGATTTCCAAACTTGGCCCCAAGCAGTTTCAATTGCTTTTTTGACAGGACCAGGTCAAACATTGCTTACTGAAGATTTATTCTATGGACACGTAGTAAATACGAAGGGTTTTAACAAATTTAAAGGGTTAAAAACAAAATTTTGTTAGAAAGTATTTGCTCTTATTGCCATCCAATTTTCTGTTCTTTGCCCATTTCCCCAAAAAATAAAAAAACATTCCCAAATTAAAAAAATTTTCTATTTTTGGGAGAATTCAAAGAAATAAAAGATACTGTAAAAAATGAAATAGGCTGTATTGGTGACGATTTCATTACATTTAATTTTTTTAATGTTTCACGAAACCAACAAAATGTTTATCAACCAATCCCTCATTTTTTTTATGCCACATCGAAAATGTTTTTTGAAAATTTATGGGAACATCCAAAGACTTTGAAGTATGAAAAAACTCTTTTCTTTATCAAAAAAGAAGTCTCTGTCAATGTTGGGTTTAAAAAGATTTAAAATTATAAAAAATAACGTGTAAGCTTTGTTCAAAAAAGTTTTGAATTTTGACGCTCCCCAAAAAGAGTCGCTTAGCACATACCTAATTTTGCGCTAGGGGGCCTTTTAAAAGGAGGTGGGGGGAAATTGTCAATTTTTTGATTTTGATTGATTATTAAAAAGATCGTTTTTATTTTTAAAAAGAAATATCAAGGTATAATTTTTATTCCCTTTTTCTTTTAAAAGTGTTTTGAAAATACCAAAGCATATTCTGCAACTGTTACTAAAAAAACTTGCCCCTTTCTCATTTTGTACATCCTGCAGTCTATCTTTTCAATTTGTAAAAATGTTGCATGAATTGTCCCGATTTTCGATCGTTTTTTGTTTTGTAGCCACTTTATTGCCATTAATAACTGTCAATAACAAAAAAATTGACCTCAGTGCACTCCATTCATTATGTGGTGGGCGTCAATTGTGATGTCCACCATAAAATGAGTCGCTTAGCACAAATCCCTTTTCTGCGGGAGCCTTTTAAAGGGGGAGGTGGGGTCAATTTGGAAATTTTTGAGTTTTGATTGTTAATAAAGTTTATCCTTTTTGTGCCGCATAATGAAATATCAAATCATAATTTTCCCTCCCTTTGCCTTAAAAGTGTTTTAAAATACCCAAGTCTTTTAAAATTAAATGTTTTTTGGGGCCATTTTATTTTGTTTTTCCAAGCCCAAATTTTAAAATTTTTTAGAATTGGAAGATTTTTGTCTTTTTTGTTTTTTGGTTCGATAACATGCAAATAATCAAAATTTACCTCTGGGAAATGCGACTCATTTTGGATGGAGCGTCACAGGGGAGTCGCTTTCCCCCCAACCAAAGTGAAGCAGCACTGGAGTGGGGGTTTCCAAAATTTGGGTGGGTTGACGTTTGCATGCCCTTTGGCTTCAGTACGTCCCCCCGTTCACCCATCAGTAAAGGGTACCTGCCCTCTTTAGGGTCACGGAAGGTAAAGCAGAGGGAGAGGGAGAGGGCATCCCCCTTTTATGGCTGGCCCCCCTGGGGAAGCTGGGTCTCTGAGACCTTGTCCCCTACAACCCCCCACCAATAGGTTATGGACACCCTTTTAAAAAAAGAGAATTTTCCTTCGTAGTAAATTGGTAAACACCTTATGACAAGAAAAACTGACCACAAATATCTTCAGTGGTGGCCTAAGAAAAAAAGAGATGTTTTTCTGTACACAGAAAATGACACAAATATCGTTAGCTGTGGGACGAAGAAATAGAGAGATGTTTCAAAACTGACCCCAATACGTTAGCGAGGGGACAAAAGAAAGGGGGTTTTTTTGTACACTGAAAATGACCCCAAAAAAACAGTTTTGCTGGGGAAGAAGAAATAGGAGTTTCTGTACACGAAAACTGACCACAAATTTCAGTTTTGTGTGGGACAGAAGAAACAGAAGATGTTTCTGTACACAGAAAAATGAACCCCCAAAATTTAGTTTGCGTGGGGGACAGAAAAGCAGAGGAGTTCTGACACTAGAAAACGGCGGCAAATTTCAGTTAGCCAGTGAGACAAAAAAAACAAAAAGTTTTCTGTACCTAGAAAAACTGACCACAAATATCAGTTAGCGGGGGGGGACGAAGAAACAGAGAGATTTTACTGTACAAATGTATGAAGAACTGATCTGGGAAAACCCTTTGCAGTCCTTGTTTTGTTTCTAATAAATCAGGGGAAAGGGGAACAGCTGACGAATGATGCTGCCAAACAGACAACAGGTTTTCCTAATGTTGAAAAGCTTGTAAACTTTTTTCTGTTGCTCATTTTTTCGCAGTAATCTTCTTTCCCCTTTTCCCCTATCCCCCGTCGGGGTAGACCATGGGGGCCCATGGAGTTTTTTGCAACCGGTTTCCTTCCATCCTTGCGGGTTTTAGCTTTTCCATAGTAGGCATTTGTTCCATCAAGACCAGCCCACTCTCTGATGTTGTTTCCTCGTTTTCTCTGTCTGCCTTTCTCTTCCTCCTTGTACTTTTCCCTGTAGGACAGTTTTGGGGTCGTTCCAGTTTGTTTGTGTGACTTCTGTCCCCCTTCAATTTGCCTTTTTACTTTAAAGTAAGGTCTTCGTTTGGCTTGATGGCATTTTAAAATTCTTTTTTATACATCCTTTGCAACTATTTTTTGAAACCCGATTTGAATACTGAGGACGTAGGCGTGTTTGTCAAGAAAAAGGCAGATTTTTTAGAATAAAAACTGCTTTGAAGCTGATCAGCATAAAAATGATGATTGAGGCGTTTGATGAGGCTTATTGTATGTAAAAGGGGAGCTGAGAGAGTGAAAGAATTAGGCCCCAAAACACCAACCCTGTAGACTCCACAGTCCAGTTTGACAGTTTTTGATCAAATTTGGTTTAAATGCTTTTGGGGAAATTTGGTATGAGATCAGAAATAAAGCAATTGGGCTGTCCCCATTAATCCCAAAACGGGGTTTTGGAGGAGAAGAGAAAACAGGTGGTCTGTAGTGTCAATGGCTCGGTAAGTGGAGAAGAGTGAGAAGGGGAAAAATATTATTGAAGAAGCCAGCAGAAGTGTATGTGTCGATGTGAGGAGGGAAATTTGGCCAGGCTTTTGGTCGGCACCTAGGCAGAGGGAAAGGTTCCGTGCGTTCTGTACCTTTTCTGTGTCTGTGTGTCAGAGTTTGGGGGGTTCTGTGTCTGTGTGTCGAGTGTGGTTCTTGTCGGTGTGTGGAGCTGTGGAGTCCCGGGTTCTGTGTCTGTGTGTCAGAGCTGTGGGTCCCCCCGGGTTTCGTGTCGGGGGCAGAGCTGGGATTCCCTGAGGTTCTGTGCCCGTGGGCCCAGAGCTGTGGGTACCTGGGGTTCTGTGCCCGGGGTTTCGGTTTGTGGAGTACCCTGAGGTTCTGGTCCGGGGTGTCAGAGCTGTGGAGTACCTGGGTTCTGTGTCTGTGTATTGGGGTGCGCCCCCAACTGTAGCCTAGTGGTTAGGGCGTTGGATCGTAATCAAAGGTTGGGGTTCGATCCCAGCTTTCGGCTAGGGTTTGTTGTCCCCTTGGAAAAGGCACTTTCGGCTATTTTCTCACCCCACCAGGTGTAAAAGGGGTACCAACCTTGGTTGGGGGTTAACCCTGCGATAGATGGCGTCCTATCCAGGGGGGGTTTGACTCTCGTCACTCAATGCCACAGAAACCAGGTAAGCACCGGCCTGATGAGCCTTTGGCTGGGGACAGACTTTAACTAACTTTAAAACTGTTTTGGGCTGTGGGGGTGCCTGAGGGTTTTGTGTCGGTGTTAGAGCTGTGGGTAGCTTTTCATGAGGTTTTGGTTCTTGGCTACCCTGGTCTACCACTTCAACTGGTTTAAGATGGGCTAAAGCATCTGGGCATTTGAACCTCTTTCCCCCCTTCTTTAATCCCCCCCCTTCCCAGGGAACAGAATTTTGTCCTAAGGGAGTATTGGTTGATCTTGGCTTCTAAAGTTATTTGTTTTTAGGGGGAGTATTTGGCTGATTGAGCTTTTAAAGTTATTTGTTTGTAGTGAGAGTTTTGGGTATCTGGTTCTAAAGTTATTTGTTTTGTATGATAGCTTTGGTTTTATTTACCTTCTAAAACTTTTTTTTTGTAGTGATAGCATTTGTTGATATGTCCCCTTTTTAAATTATTTTTTTCAGCTGTTTCCCCAATGTGTATAATGATTTGGCTAGTCTCAGTTTCCAAAAAAATTTTAAATTGGGGTGTAGGGAAACCACCCGTCTGCATTTATACAAAGAACAGGTGTTGTGGTTTTGGTGGTTGTGGTGTGTGTGTTTGTGGTGTGTGGTGTTGGGGTGGTTTGGTGTGTGTGTGTTTTGGGGTTTTTTGTGTGTGTGTGGTGGTACTGGCTGAGGTATTGTGACTTGGGGTGCTTTTTATACTGTATGGGGGTGTGTGATGTTAAAAGCCTGTGTTGTGCTTATTGATATTATTTTTTTTGGGTTTTTTTTTTTATTTTGTTCTGGAATTTTTTGTTTTAGAGATAAAAAAGTATTTTTGAATTTTAAAATTTTAAGTGTGTTGTGTATGTGTGTTGTTGTGTGCTTGCGTGCGTGTGTGCGTGCGTGGTGTGTATGTGTGTGTGTGTGTGACACGTTCAAATCATTTTTCTTGCTTGCGGGATGGTGCCACATTCTCCTTTAATAGTGGGCGTGTTGATGCATTGGAAAAAGACCTAGACTGGAAAACAACAGTTTTTTTTCTCCTGCCTGAGCTGTGTTGTGTGTTGTAGGTGATTAAAAACAAAAAAGGGTTTTTTCAGCATAAAACCCCCCTATTGGCCTCACATAGTCTTGCAGACCCAAAACAAAACTAAAAGTATTTCAAATTAAAAGTCTACTCAGTCCTCCCTTTATGCTTCAGAGACGGGTTAGTTAAATCTGTCCCAGCCTAAGGCTCATCAGGCCAGTCTTATCCGGTTTCTGTGGGGTTTTTGCGACTGAGAGTCTGACTCCCCACTGGGTTTGGACGCCAGGCTATCGCAGGGGGTTAACCCCCAACACAAGGTTTGGGGCCCCCCTTTTTCCCTGGGTGGGGTGAGAAAATAGCCGTAAAGTGCCCTTTTCCAAGGGCAAAAACACCATGCCCAAAGCTGGGTCAATTCCAACCCTTTAGATTACAATCCAAAAGCCCTAACCACTAGACTACAGAGGAGTTCAAGACATGGAGAACCAACAAAAAAGTTGACGTACTCGAGACTTCAAAAAAGGGGTCTTGCTGCACCTCAAATCCACTGGGGAAAAACATTTACCAAAAGAGAATGAGCAAAAGGACTGGCTCAACAAATCATAGAAAAAGTGAAACAAAGGCGATGGGATGGCTGGGCCATGCCCCAGGATGAAAAAAGACCCGACATCCCCATGCTGCAAATCAAAGGGCACCACCTGGGAAAAGGAAGAGGGGGCATGCCGTTTGGTACTGGAAGGAACTATAGAAGAAGAAATGAAAATAATGGGCAAAAACTGGAATGAGACAGGGCTTGCCCAAACAGAGATGGCTGGGGGAGTTGTTGGCACCTTTTGCTCCACCGGGGACCGGGAGGAAAAAGGTTAAGTAAGGCCCCACATCATTCCTTTCAATGTCCCTGAATCCCCACCTCAATATTTACCAACCCTTTTTCCAAATGGAGAACAAGATTTCTCTTTTTTTTTACAAGTCTTACATATAGATGTCTTAGTTGACTTCCCCTTTTGGTGTACAATAACCTTCGTGTTAAAAACAGGAGCGGTTTTTTTAAGAGAATTGTTAAAAATCTGCAAAAGAAAATAAGGGGGAAAATTAAGGATATTCAATTTGTTCTGCAATCACATTGTATCCAAAGTGACTGCCATCTTGGCCGGGTCCACCCCCATGTTATGTTTTTCAATGTGCATGCTGTCATCTGGTGCCTGTTCAATGCCTCATTAGCAAAAAAAAACGAAATTTTTTTTTTCTTCTGCCAGTAGTCCTTCCAATTCAAAATTTCCCAACACTGACTGAGGGTTTTCCCTGTTTTTTTTACAAATGAATACCCGTCTGACTGTTACAGTCAGGGGTGCAGGCAGGGTATAGGAACATGGTGTTTTTGTGTGTGTGTGGTGTGTGTGTGGTGTGTTGTGTGGTTTTTTTTGTGTGTTTTGTGTGGGGGTTGGTGGTGTGTTGTGTGGGGTGTGTGGGGGGGGGGGGGGTGTATATGGGGTTTTTAAATTTTTGTTTAGGAATGCCCCTGGTTGTTTGGGATTCCCTGATGAGTTTGTCGAACTGTGTCAATCGTATTTTATCAACTTTATGGCGACTTTCATCTCTGGGTGAGATTATGTGTATTCCCCTGTTGGGTACTTAGGAAAGTATTTTATGATGAATGTTGGCTTGGGAGAAAGCAGCAAGTGCTTAGAGAAAATGTTTATGGAAACTGTTTGCTAGGGGAGGAAAATTAATGGGAAAAATTTAAAAAGTCCAATTTTTGTTCTGCAATTTTAGCAGTTGTATAAAAGTACTGCCATTTGGCAAGTGTATCCATGCAGTTTTTTTCAAATCCATAGGATAGCAATGGTCAGATATTTCACTCGCAATTTTAAACCCCACCCTGTTAGGGGATTTTTCTCCTGGGTTAAAATCATGTGACTCCACTCTCCCCAAAACTTTCGGAAAGAGTCTGTAAACCCAGGGCCCGTGACAAACGCAGCATAACATCTTGCCACACGTTAAACCCTGTTCCGCTTTTATAAAAGTGGCCATTGTGTGTGGTGAGAACAGATGAAATTGACAAAAACTGCATAACATGGGATGGGTGAAAAAAAAAAAGCTTATTCCTTATCCTTGATTAAAAGTTTGAAAGAATAAAAGAATTTAAAGAAAAAGGCACAAGTGCTTAAAGGGCAGTGTTGATGATGAAATGTTTGCCTGGCAGAAAGGCAGCAAGTGCTTAAAGGGCAGTGTTGTATGATGAAACAGTTTGCCTGGCAGAAAGGGCAGCAAAATGCTTAAAGACAGTGTTGTATGATGAAACTGTTGCCTGGAAAAAAGGGAAAAAGTGCTTAAAGGCAGTGTTGATGGACCTGTTTGCTGGCAGAAGGCAGCGTGTTAGAGATGTGATGTGTACCCCACGGGGACCTCGGTTTATCTCTCATCCAAAAGACTTGCGCCCCGACCACCCCCCAGGGTTTGTGGGTGGGGAAAAAAATTTTGGGTCCCAAAAGGGTACGAACCCCGCACACTCCCGACCCAGACTTTTTGCTTTTAGGCAAGGCATGTGACCCCTAGACCCCGATTGTAAATTTTAAACTGTTTGCCTGGCAAAGGGAGCAAGTCTTAAAAAACAGTGTTGTATGATGAAAGTTTGCTTGGCAGAAGGCAGCAAGTGCTTGAGAAATGTTGTATGATGAAATGTTTGCTGTGCAGAAAGGGAGCAAATGCTTTGAGAAAGTGTTGTATGATGAAACTGTTTGCCTGGCTAAAGGGGCAAGTGCTTAAAGAAGTGTTGTTTGATGAAATTGTTTGCTTGGCTGAAGGCAGCAAGTGCTTAGAGAAAGTGTTGTTTTAGAAAAATGTTTGTGGCAGAAAAGGGAGAAGTGCTTAGAGAAATTTTTGTATGATGAAACTGTTTGCTGTGCAGAAGGCACAAATGCTTAGAGAAAGTGTATTATGAAAAATGTGCCTGGGAAGGCGCAAGTGCTTAGGAAAAAGGGTTTATGATGAAATGTTTGCTGGCAAAGGGGAGCAAGTGTTAGAGAAATGTTGTATGATGAAATGTTTTTCCTGGAGAAGGCAGCACATGTATTCCTCTTGGGTTTTTGGAGCATGGCCAAAAGGTGGTGATGCCCACTCCATGTTTTTTCCTTCCCCCTCCCGTTTCCTTCAGTCTTTTTGACTGGCGCTTTCGCCCCCTGTTATTCTGTGGCTTTTGTAGAAAAGCTGTGCTTTGGGAGCTGTTTTGTCTGTGGCTGTCTGTAGAAAAGCGTGTCTTCTGGTCAGTGTTTTGTCTGTGGCTTCTGTAGGTCCTTAGAACAGCTTGTTTCGGTCAGTGTTTTGTCTGTGGTGTCTGTAGAAAAGCTGTCTTCTGGTAAATGTCTTG
The DNA here is from genome assembly GCA_030674155.1 of Stramonita haemastoma. NCBI lineage: Eukaryota > Metazoa > Mollusca > Gastropoda > Neogastropoda > Muricidae > Stramonita > Stramonita haemastoma. The sequence continues at coordinate 8,601 of JASPKP010009366.1, forward strand.
TCTGTGGCTGTCTGTAGGGCCTTTGAACGCCTGTTTTGGTAGCTGTTTTGTTGAGGCTGTCGTTTGAACAGTGTGTCTTTGGTCAGCGTTTTGTCGTAGGGCCTTAGGCAGGCTGTTTCTGGTCACTGTTTTGTCTGTGGCTGTCTGTAAAATGCTTCTGGTATCCATGTCCAATACTCCCTGTCCCATGTGGGGAGTAAACCCAAACAAAAAAAATCGTTGGAGGGAATGGGCTCCGCCGGCTCCCTTGCCCCAGAGCCATGGAAGAAAAAAAACCCAAATCAAAATCCATACCAGCCAGTGTCGCCGGGTCAAAAAGGACCACGCCTTCCATTTTGGGACACCAGGGTGGAGGGGAAAAGTGTTGATGGTGTTTCGAACAGAATTCGTGTCAGAAATAAATTTTCCCTTTGGCCATGGAATGTTAGAAAATTGAAAAAAGGGCAAACTTGAAGAACTCGCACATGAATTGATAGGTACCGCTGGAACATCCTAGGACTTGTGAAGTACGATGGAAAAAATTTGGGAAAAACACAACCCAGGAAGCCCACAAACTTCTTCATAAAGGGGGGGAAAAAAACGAAAAAGGGGGTTGGGTTTCTGGTCCACAAGGACATTGTAACAGTGAATGGGTTCCCAACCCTCTTAGGGGGTTTCAAATCAGCCTGAGGCAAACCCTTTCAACACACTATTATCCGGATTGCCCCCAAACATCGAGCCCGATATGAAAAGGGTAGAAGACTTCATGAACAGCTGCAAGAAATTATAGATCAGACCCCAAGAAAAAAATCCTTGTTGTACAAGGTGTTTGGGAATCCCAAAAGTAGGAAAAAGATACTTAAAAGAAGGGGGGCACATGGGGTGATACGTAAAAGAGCAAAATAAAAGAGGTTTTGGATCCTGAAATTTGCTAACTGCAATGCCCTCAGTTGATAAACACTATGGTTCAAAAAAACCCCATCTCGAAAATAGAATGGATACCCCTGACAGAGAAACCCCACAACCAGTTTGATAACCCCATGGAGGAGGCGCTTCCCGCCAGCGTAAACATTGCAAGGCAGCGTTTTCCAGGAGCTGAATTGGAAGTGACCATACTTAGTGATGATACCTTTCCACCTTCATTGGGGAAGGTCATGAACAGGGCCAGACAAGGTCAGATTCAATCTCAAAAAATGAAGGATCCGGTGGGCTGAAACCTCCCTGCCATGTAGGAGGGAAATTTGCATCCTTCAAAAAACCCAGATGACACGATATTGACAAGTTTGTCAACACCTTTAACAAAAGGCGTAACTGATACAGCCAAAAAAGTTTTTTGGCAGGCAACGACGAATGAAGCAGCCCTGGGCCCACAGCCAATCCCTTGACCCGTGGACAAAACAAACGAATGAAGAAAACAGAAGAACGAGAAGAAGGAGCAAGGCAGTAAAGGCAACAACAAAAAAATTTTAACAAACAAGAGAGAGGCAGCAGAAAAACCCGTATTGAAGAGAAAATTTTTTTTTGGGGAAAACTTTTTGAAGAAAAAACTGGGAAAATAAAACGCAATAAAGCGTACCAGTTGTAAAAAGACCTGCAGGCACAAAAGGGGAAAAACCCGCCCCCATACAAGAAAAAATGGAAAGATCTTAACAAAGACCCGGATTTCAAAAAAGATGGGCATAATATTGCACAGAAAATTGTATAACCCAAAAAACCCTTGGGGGATCCAAAAGGTACGAATTTTCCCCCACGACAGACACTGACAACTACCCATCCCTTTAGGAAGAGGTGGGGGTTGCTGTGTAATCGATGAGAAAGGAAATCAGCAGGAATAGCAAAATCCCCCAGAACTGGTCCA
>JASPKP010009367.1:0-2500 GCA_030674155.1 Stramonita haemastoma
TGTTCTGCGTGCGTTCGCACACGGGACCTCGGTTTACAGTCTCATCCAAGGACTTTGACATTCAGTTCGATTGGCATCAACTCCGGAAGCAAGTACACAGTGCATTTTTTTCACTTTAGAAACTCGGGGAAAGCCAGCCGAAACTATCATATCATATATCATATCATATCATATCATATCATATCATATCATATCATATCATATCATAAATCATATCATATCATATCATATCATATCATATCATATCACATCACATCATATCATCATATCATACCATACCATACCATACTATACCATACATACCATATCATATCATATCATATCATATCATATCATATCATATCATATCATATCATATCATATCATATCATATCATATCATATCATATCGTATCGTATAGTATCGTATCGTATAGTATCGTATCGTATCATATATCATGTATATGATAGAATAGAATAGAATTGATAGAATAGAATAGAATAGAATGTTTATATGTGTGAGCTCGCGCACGCGCACGCGCGCGAATCACACACACACACACACACACACACACACACACACACACACACACACACACACACACACACACACACACACACACTCTCTCTCTCTCTTTTCTCTCACACACACACACACACACACACACGCACGCACACACACACACACACACACACACACACACACACACACACACACACACACACACACACACACACGGACATAATTATAGAAGTCTCCCCCCCCCCCCATGACCTTCTAAGGGAAGTAAATGCGCACACTTCTCTCAACTAATAGCGATCGCTCGCGTCCCTTGGTCCACAGCCCCCAGTTCAGCTGCGTGTTAGTGTGTTGTGGTTTTTTAAGAATCAAGGTAGTCTTGACCATCCCGCCATGTTTTGACCAGCCGGCCATTTATTCATTTGTTTATTCATTTATTTATTGATTCTTTTATATCGAGGATAATGGAATAAGCGCTCATGTGCTTTTTTTACGCCCAGTCCCCGTGTGTATACAGTTTTTGTAAATCTTGTCATCTGTTCCCACTGGCACACAATGTCCTACTCTTACCAAAAAGCGGAACAGGATTTAACGTGTGCGCAAGATGTTCTGCGTGCGTTCGCACACGGGGCTTGGTTTAAAGTCTCATCCGAAGGACTTTTGGGGAGAGTGGAGTCAGCACTGATGTTTACTACAGAGGAAAAATCTCCTCGACCGGACTCGAAACCGGGTGGTCAAATTGCCAGCACAATATTCTGACCACTAGGCAATCCGTCATCCCCCCCCCCCCCTTCAGAGAGAGAGAGAGAGAGAGAGAGAGAGAGAGGAGAGAGAGAGAGGAGAGAGAGAGAGAGAGAGAGAGAGGAGAGAGGGAAGAGAAGAGAGGAGAGGAGGAGAGAGAGAGAGAGAGAGAGAGAGAGAGAGAGAGAGAGAGAGAGAGAGAGGAGAGAGAGAGAGAGAGAGAGAGAGAGAGAGAGAGAGAGTGAGAGAGAGATGAGAGAGAGGAGGAGAGAGAGAGAGAGAGAGTGAGAGAGAGAGAGAGAGAGAGAGAGAGGAGAGAAGAAAAGCCCGTATTCTTGTTTTTAGTCTGTCAGCTGGGTGTAAAACCGTCCTGCAACAATAAAATGTACAAGTGAGTAAGGCAAGGCAAGGCAAATTCTTTTATTTCGAGGATAATGAATAAGCACTTGTGTGCTTTTTTTTTTTTTTACATCCAGTCCCGGAGCAATGTTACTCTGTAATCAGCTGATTTGGAAAGCCATTTTACTGCTGCTGTAGGGCTTGTGATATCACATTTGGCTATGTGCAGGGCTTGTGACATCAGATTTGGCTATGTGAAGGGCTTGTGACATCAGATTTGGCTATGTGAAGGGCTTTGTGACATCAGATTTGGCTATGTGAAGGGCTTGTGACATCAGATTTGGCTATGTGAAGGGCTTGTGACATCAGATTTGGCTATGTGAAGGGCTTGTGACATCAGGAAAAAAGTGTGTGTGTGTATGTGTGTATGTTCACGTGTCTCTTTGTGTGTGTGTGTGTGTGTGTGTGTGTGTGTGTGTGTGTGTGTGTGTGTGTGTGTGTGTGTGTGTGTGTGTGTGTGTGTGTGTGTGTGTGTGTGTGTGTGTGTGTGTGTGCACGGGCGCGAATACGTGGGCTCGCATGAATGTGCTGAGACAGGCTCTTAAACTACGAAGAAAAAAAAGAAACCGTTAACGTACTAAGGGAATTAAATGCCGATGGATCTTTGTACAACAATTCCTTCCCTTAGTCTTCCCTTTACTCTAGTGGGTCTTGGTTATTTTTGGTAGAGGTTTTCTTGTTAGGAGAGGGGGGGGTGTGGGGGGGGGGGGAGGAATTACTTTCTCTCCCTCTCCCCCCCCGCAAAACAACAACAACAACAACAAAAAACAACAGCTAAAGAAACCAAGAAAAAAAGGATCCTCAACCGGGCATACAATCATATGTGAGAATGTTTAATAAAATCATCGATTATATTTTTTTT
>JASPKP010009367.1:7500-10435 GCA_030674155.1 Stramonita haemastoma
TAGTGGTTAAAGTCTTGCGGCTCCTGATCTAACGGCCTGAGTTCAGAGTTCGAACCCACGACTTAAGTACCCGTTTAATGGGAGTTTTCTTCTTTTTTTCCCCTGGAGATAACATCAGTATCGACTCCACTCCACTCCCCCCTCAGAACCTTTCCGATGACACTATAGACTGATGCCCCGTCTGCGAACAAAACAGAACATCTTTGCGCCACACGTTAAACTGATCCGGCTTTCGGAAGAATAGGCCACGGCGTGTCTATGGGAATGGATGACAAAATCAAACAACAATAACAACAACAATAACATCATCATCATCATCATCATCATCATCATCATCATCATCATCATCATCATCATCATCATCATCATCAACAACAACAACAACAACAACAACAACAACAACAACAACAACAGCAACAACAACAACAACAACAGAAACAACAACAACAACAACAAAAGTATGCACACTGGTGTAGTGTTTTATACAACACACACACACAAAGTCAGAATGCGGCTACCTTAATGGTGGGAAAAGCTGGTCGCATTCGCCCAAATCTCCCCATTGGTGAACCTTGGAGCTTTCGCCGAGAAATGAGTGTGGTTGAGTGTGGACGCCATGGTTATAAGGAGTTTTATGTTTTGTGTTTCAGGTGTGTGTTTGAGGCAGGATAAAAGTAAAGCAGACTTCAGCACCTGTTCTGTTGCACCTGTCCTATCGCACGTGTACTGTAGTGCCTGTCCTGTCGCACCTGTCTGTCGCACCTGTTCTATAGCACTTGTATTGTATCACCTGTTCTAAAGCACCTGTACTGTAGCACTTGTGACACCTGTACTGTAGCACCTGTACTGTAGCACCTGTTCTAAAGCACCTGCACTGTAGCACCTGTACTGTCGCACATGTACTGTAGTACCTGTTCTGTTGCACCTGTACTGTAGCACCTGTTCTAAAGCACCTGTACTGTTGCACCTGTACTGTAGCACCTGCACTGTAGCACCTGTACTGTAGCACCTGCACTGTAGCCACCTGTAGTGTCACACTTGTACTGTAAAACCTGTACTGTAGTCCCTGTACTGTAGCACCTGTACTGTAGCACCTGTACTGGCACTTGTGACACCTGTACGTAGCACCTGCACTGTAGCACCTGCATTGTTAGACCTGTATGTAGCACCTGTACTGTAGTACTGTCCTAAAGCACCTGCACTGTAGCACTGTACTGTAGCACCTGTACTGTAGCACCTTGTACTGTACTGTAGCACCTGTACTGTACTGTAGCACCTGTACTGTCGCACCTGTAACTGTAGCACCTGTACTGTAGCACCTGTACTGTACTGTAGTACCTGCACTAAAGCACCTGTACCGTAGCACCTGTATTGTAAGCACCTGTACCGTAGCACCTGTTCCCCTGTCCCTGTACCAGTCTTTCTTCCCCTTTTACATACAAGGTCAAAGGAACTGTAAACTTTCCAAATTCAGCTTCTTTATTTCTGGTCATCCCTTTAGGATTATGGAGGATTGTAACATGATAACAAAACTCAACATCATAACGAAACAACTGTACGACTAATCATGTATTTCAACACAAATACCGCAAAAGAAAGAACATTTCTGTTTACATATTTCCTTTTCTTTTTTTCTTTTCCTTTTTTGTTGTTGTTTTGTTTTACTTTGAAAATGTAAATCAACCCCAAAATTAGCGCTTATTTCGCTGACTTGAGCATTTTGCAAACCTTTCTTTACTTTTAAAAGTCTTTACATGTTGCATCAGGTATCTTACCATAGTTGTATCTTTTCGCAAAACCAACATACACACCTGATATAATACATAAAAAGGGAAAAAGGTAAAGGTGTCTATAACCTAAATCGTAGGGGAGGAGGCATCAGATCAGAGATTCAGCTTCTCTAGCGGCCAGTATATTGAGGGCAGCGCCCATCTCCTCTCCCTCGTGCTTTACCTTCCCTGACCTTAAAGAAGGCAGGTACCTATTTACGAAGGGTAAACTAGAGGACTGCAGTGAAGCCAAGATGCACAAACGGTCACCACCCAATTGGTAACCACGCTCGATGATGCTTAACCGTAGCTTGGGGAAAGCGAGTGTTTTGACCACTGAGCTATCCTGTCCCCCTGTAATACATAATATGCGTTATACATAGCAGAGTGGTTAGAGCGCGCGCTCGTGAAAGAGATGGATCCAAGATCAAACACAGGTTCGCGATGGTTCGAGGGGATTTTTCCCTCTGGAGTTATCATCAGTAGGGACTCTCCACTCCCAGAAAATTCTTCGGATGAACTATAAACCGAGGCCCCGTGTGCAGAGCAACGCCTAACTTCTTGCTCGCACGTTAAAACCCGTTCTGCCTTTCGCAGAATAGGCCATTATTTTGTGCCTGCAGGAAAGGATGACAAAAAATGAAATACAAAAAGACGACAACAAAAAATGCATGTGTGTGTTTTCAAATTTTACGTCTGATCACCTAATGGTGATATTAGAAGAAAACAAAAAAAAAAAACACACCCGCTGCAAACTGGTGTCGTGTTTAGATATCCGAGTTGGATCTGGCTACCTAAATGGTGGAGCAAAAAATCCAGTAGTTACCCACTTAATGTGACCACTTAACGTCTACCACAGTAACCACTTAATATGACTATTTAACGTGATATGGCAACCTAAATGGTGAGCAAAAAATCCAGGTAGTGTACCACTTAAAGTGACCACTTAACGTATACCACATTAACCACTTAATATGACCTTAACGTGATATGGCTACCTAAATGGTGAGCAAAAATCCAGGTGGTGTACCACTTTATGTGACCACTTAATGTGACCACTTCATGTATAACGCATTAACCACTTAATATGACTTAATGTGATATGGCTGCCTAAATGGGAGCAAAAATCCAGGTGGTGTACCACTTAATGTGACCATTTTCCCTTA
>JASPKP010009368.1:0-2500 GCA_030674155.1 Stramonita haemastoma
TTCTTCTTCTTCTTCTTCTTCTTCTTCTTCTTCTCCATCGTCGTCGTCGTCGTCGTCGTCGTTGTTGTTGTTGTTGTCGTCGTCGTCGAAAGCTTAGACTGGAGTAAAAAAGCATACGAGTGTTTATTCTATTGTCCCTCTAAACAAAAACTTTTTTTTAATGTCAAACGTGTGTAGATGGTATGGTATTCATGATCTTTGGTGTACACTTGTGAGAATACTCCTAAGAGTAAAACTGTTTAAATCTTCACACTCTACTAGAACACAATGTGAAAGTACTTCAAAAAGTGAAAACATTATAGTTTTCACACGCTACTGGATTGCAATGCAAAAATTCTCTCCAAAGGGAAAAAAAGTTATCATTTTCACCGACCACTGGAATGGAATGTAAAATACTCTAAAAAGTGAAAATATTATAGTTTTCATATGCCATTGGTCTACATTGTGAAGATACTAAACAAGATCGACTTTATTTTGATTTTAAAATCCGTTTGCCGTTACATTTGCTAAAACACCTCAAAGAATGAAGATTTTACGACTTTCACAAACAAATCGCAGCACTTTAGTAAAAAAAAAAAAATTGAAAGGATGAATACTTTATATAGTATTCTCAATCCATTTCTGTATATCTAGGAAAATACACCTCCCGCGCGCCCCCCAATAAAAAAAAATACTGAAGATTCTCTTGCATTCAAACAAAACCGTGGCTGAACATTTTGTAAATGTACACAAAAGAAAACAGATTTTATAGCATAAACAAAGCCAATCGTGAACAACTTTACCAACATGTAGGAAGTTTCTTTTTCGTTATCGTTTCGGTTTCGGGTTTCGGAATCAGGTCCCCTCCCCCCCTCCACATTGAAACTAAACGAAGATACCCGGCAATTGTTGTCTTAGATTTGTGTTGAAGCAGCCAGATCTTCAATTTGTATAGATTAGAAACAAAAAACCAGCAGGTATTGTGATCATGTTTCCATAGGGAAAAAAATGAAATAGAGAAAGGGCGAAAAAAGAAATCAGAAGACTTGAACACAAGTGAGTCAAAGAGGTGCTTTTCTTCTTCTTGTTGTTTTTCTTTCGTTCTTTCTCTCTCTGTGGCGGAGCAAGAAATGTGGTCAAAAGCTGGAGAATGAATAGCATTGTGAAATCTACTTGAAGACAAACGGGTTATCGGATACGGGGAGATGGATTAAACGATGTGAAAGGAAATTTTGGGGGAGAGAGAGAGAGAGAGAGAGAGAGAGAGAGAGAGAGAGAGAGAGAGAGAGAGAGAGAGAGAGAGAGAGAGAGAGAGAGAGAGTTACATAGACAGAACGCAGATATATATATATATATATATATACATATATATATATATATATATATGTGTGTGTGTGTGTGTGTGTGTGATTATATATATATATATATATATATATATATATATATAAAATATATATATATATATATACATACATATATATATACATACATATATATATATACAGAGAGAGAGAGAGTTACATAGACAGACGCAGATATATATATAATATATATAATATACATATATATATATATATATATAATTATATACATATATACAGAGAGAGAGAGAGAGAGAGAGAGAGAGAGAGAAGAGAGAGAGAGAGAGAGAGAGAGAGAGAGAGAGAGAGAGAGAGAGAGAGAGAGAGAGAGAGAGAGAGAGAGAGAGAGAGAGAGAGAGACTTCAGACTTCAGACTTCAGACTTCAAATAATTTAATGTTCATAAGTCTTCAGACTCCTAACATTTTGCACTCTAACTCATGCAATTTCCAGCGGTATACAGATTGCCTGGATTCTGAATAGGAAACTACAAAGAGTAAACATGATTGTACACATCGGCATACAAAATATGAATAATAATGTATTGAGTGATACAAATTAAGATATCATGATCGCTTGTGCATGTCTCACTCAAATTTTTTGGCACACTCATAGTTGATCTTGTACGCATGCACCCCCCCCCCCCACATGTGCACCCATGCAGTTCGTGCGCGTGCTCAAACGCACACACGCACACGCACGTACGCACACACGCACTCACATCGCACACCGCACTCACCCGCACGCACTCACACGCACGCACACACACACACACACACACACACACACACACACACACACACACACACACACACACACACACACACACACAAACACACACACACACACACACACACACACAGGATTCTGGCCTTTGGCCCTCTTCCAACATGATTGATGGTTTTTCAGGAAGTCAGGAATTTCTTTTAGTTAGCTAGTATCTTTAACACCTCTCTCTTATTCACAGCATGGTAAATAAACTGAGCCAGGTTTTGCATGAACAGTGAGTCACAGTTGGTCATTATATCACAAAATAAGCTTTCATCTAGTTGATTATCCCCTAAATATTTGTTCCTTAGTTCTTTGTAATTATGACATGTACAAATCAAATGGATTTTCATTTTCTATTTCATTTTGACAGAAACTACACAGCAAAACTGA
>JASPKP010009368.1:7500-10434 GCA_030674155.1 Stramonita haemastoma
AAAGAAAAATTAAAAATATCAAATAAATTCTAGGGAATGAGGTCTTTCAGTGGCAGCATTTGGAGTAAGAACAAGAACCATGCCTGTGGCCTGACCTGACTCCAGGTTCGGCTCCTGGTGTGCCTTCATCAGAGATCCCGGCAGTGATTGAAGCTCCACCTGTTGCTGCTCTCTCTCTCTCTCTCTCCTCTCTCTCTCACCTCTCTCTCTCTCTCCCTCCATCTCTCCCTCTCTCTCTTCTCTCTCTCCTCTCTCTCTCTCTCTCTCTCTCCTCTCTCTCCTCTTTCTTCTCTTTCCTTCTCTCTCTCCTCTCTCTCCTCTCCTCCTCTCTCTCTCTCTCTCTCTTTCTTTTCTCTCTTCTCTCTCCTCTCTCTCTCTCTCTCTCTCTCTCTCTCTCTCTCTCTCTTCTCCTCTTTCTTTCTCTCTCTCTCTGTCTTCCTGTCTGTCCTGTCTGTCTGTCTTCTGTCTGTCTGTCTGTCTTCCGTCTTCTGTCTGTCTGTCTCCTCTCTCTCTCTCCTCTCTCTTCTCTCTCTCTCTCTCTCTCTCTCTCCTCTCTCTTCTCTCTCCTCTCTCCTCTCTTCTTTCTCTGTCTGTCTGTCTGTCCTGTCTGTCTGTCTGTCTGTCTGTCTCTCTCTCTCTCTCTCTCTCTCTTTCTCTCCCTCTCTTCTTTCCTCTCTCTCTCTGTCTCCTGTCCTCTCTCTCCTCCCTCTCTCTCTCTATTTCTTCTCCTCTCTCCTTTTCTCTCCTCTCTCCTCTATTTCTCCTCTCTCTCCTCTCTCTCTCTCCACTCTCTCTCTCTCTCTCTCTCTCCCTCTCTCTCTCCTCTCATCCTCTCTCCTCTCTCTCTCCTCTCTCTCTCTCTCTCTCTCCTCTCTCCATTGATGAACCTCGGAGATCTAGGCAAAGAACAAGAAAAAACAAGAAAAAAGGTTAGAGTTTATTAGTTCTTTCTGAAATTTTACCTCCAAATGAAAAACAATAGCTTTCACGAAGTAACAAAAAAGTATAAGGCAGACGATTGTATAACGAAATAATTCGCACTGCTGTACACTATAGCACTTCTACACTTCTTCGCAATGCCAAATAAGAACTAAGCCAAAGTTCAGTTTACAGAAAGGAATACTATTTCAAAATTAACCACTTCTAATCGTGTTTTTTTTTTTGTCTTCCAAGACATATACAGGAAATTAATCCCAGAACTGATTAAAAAATACTTATTATTTTTTTTGTAAACTCTGTCAGATTAATCTTTTTTTTTCTTTTCCTTATTTTTTGTTTTCGTCTGGTTTTTTTATTTGGGGGTGTGTGTTTTGTTTTGTTGTTTGTTGCTGTTATTTGGTTTTGTTTGTTTTGGGTTTGTTTTTTGTTGTTGTTTGTTTAGTTTTTTTTTTTTTTTTTGGGGGGTGACTTTTAGATTTCAAATCAAGTTAACTGTCAATGGTAGTCAAGTTGTCAAGTAATCAAGTCATTCGGATAGACTATAAACTGAGGCCCGGTGTGCGAACGCACGCAGAACATCTTGCGCATAACGTTAAAAACCCCGTTCCGCCTTCGGAAGAGCAGGCCACCGTGTGTGCCGGTAGGAGCGGATGACAAAATATAAAAAAAAACCAGCATGCACACAAGGTGTCTTGTTTAGAACCATCCCTAAGGGAAAAAAAATAATGGGTAAGGCGCTGCACTTGTGGCGACGCGCTCTCCCCCGGGGAGAGCAGCCCGAATTTCACGCAGAGAATAATGCTGTGACATAAAATGAGGTATAAAATAAATAAAATATAAACTAAAATGGTATGCAAGTATACGCTGGCGCGTACATCATTATTATGTACTGAAATTTGGGGGTGGAGTGCGGAGGGGGTGGAGCTGTTTGTTGTTGTTGAGCCTGCTTTCTGTAATTTTTGAGGGGGATGTTTTGGTTTGGTTTTTGATGGTTGGTTGCTGTTGTTTTTTTTCTAATGTTTTTTGTTGTATTGTTTTTGTTGTTTGCTGTCACTGTCTACTTTTGTTTCGTCTCATGTTTTCTAGAACTGTCCTCCCTCAAACCACAACTCTGGTCCCCCAGCTGTCTGTCTGTCTGTCTGTCTGTCTGTCTGTCTGTCTGCCCCGTCTATCTGTCTGTCTGTCTGTCTGTCTGTCTGTCTGTCTGTCTGTCTATCTGTCTGTCTGTCTGTCTGTCTGTCTGTCTGTCTTCTCTGTCTGTCTTCTTTCTTCTTTCTGCCTTTTCTGTCTTTCTTTCCTTCTCGTCTGTCCCTCTCTGTTTCTCTCTGTCTCTGTCTGTCCTTCTCTCTCCATCTATGAAACGGAGGGGGACAGGATAGCCTAATATTGCGCTCGCAATTTGACGACCCTGTTCGGTTTTCGTATTCTTCTTCTTCTCATTGCATTCTTTTTCTTCTTCTGCTTCGCATTCTTTCCATTTTGCATTCTTCTTCTAATGCTTTCTTCGCATTCTTCTTCTTCGCATTTTTTGCATTCTTCTTCGCATTCTTTGCATTTTCTTCGCATTCTTCTTCGTCTTCGCAATTCCCTTTTCTTCTTCGCAATTCCTTACTTCGCAATTCTTCTTTTTCGCGTTCTTTGCATTCTTTGCAATTCTTCTTCTCCTTCTCTTCTTCTTTTTTTCATGCAGTAACCTCAAACAATTTTTGCCCTCTATATTGTCATCAAAATAATGATGTTCACACGCTCGTTTTTTTCTGCAGCAAGAGGCGACCAGAAACCCTAATCCAAAGAAGGTGGATGGCGTTTTGAAGTCGGCTGTAACAGGCATGATTGGATTGAATTGGAGTCCCCTCATCGTTGTAACGAACGTAATTACGAAAGAGGTACTTGATATAGGCAAATGGAATAAAAAAGGTGGGAAAGAAAAATAGGATGATACAGAGTGGGGGATGGGGTGGTGGGTAGGAAGAGAGAGAGAGGAGAGAGAAGAGA
>JASPKP010009369.1:0-10434 GCA_030674155.1 Stramonita haemastoma
GGCTCCCCTTTTCCCAAATTTTTTCTCCATTCATTTTTAAATTCCGTGCTTTTTCATTACTCGCGCTTTGCCCGTGATTTTTCGATTTATCAAAAACTGACCTCCTTTTGGCCGTATGCCCTCGCTCGATCTGTTAGCGGCTGTGGGGATTTGCGTTCTTGTTTTCTCCCTGCCCAGAGGCCCAATGTCATCTGCAAATCGGAGGTTGAAAAAGGGGTCTTCCACCAATGGAGGGGAAAGTTTTGGTGGTTTTGCAGTGTTCTGCCCTTTTGATGTTTTCGAGGAAGGGGTTGAAGAGAAACAGGGAGAAAAGGGGCCAGCCCGGCGGGACCCCAAACCCGGGGGTTTTGAAAAACCTCCCCCCAAACGTTTGTTAAATGAAAACTGCACTTCTTGCATTTTTCATACAGACCCTTGATGTTTCAATTAGGAAAGTTGTTCAATGTTGAATGCGGGTTTTATTTGGGCCAGAGGCCGTCATGCCAAAACCCTTTTTAAAAAGGGCCCCTTTTTGAAGTCTTTTAAAATTGTGGTACAAGTCTTTTTGGTGTTGGGATGCTTCTCTAAAAAAATTCTCGGTTGAAAATTTGTTTTTTGTGCTGCGTTTTGGTTTTTAAGCCCGCTTTTTCTTTTTGCCGGGAGTTTTTCTGTTTGGGTTTTTTTCAGTCTGTTGAGGACAAACCTGCGCAGGGATCTTGTAGGATGGCTTTTGAGACTGAGGGTTCGGTATTTTTCTGACTTTTGCTTGAGGTTTCCTTTCTTTGGCAGGGGTATTAAAAGGAACTGTGTCCATTTTTTTGGCCTTTCCCTTTGGGTGTCGGGATCTTTGCCCAAAAAATCTGTAATCCCCCTTGCTGTTTCATTCCCCCTTCCTTTTTTTATGAGTTCAGCGGGGATGTTTCGTTTCCGGGGGAAACCCCCCTTCTTCAATTGTTTAATAGCTGTGTCAAATTCACACCTTAGTATTGGGGGGTTCTTTTTCTTGGTTTTTCGGGGGGTTTTTTGGAAACTATTTTTGGTATCTCGGCGTAGGGGGTAGTTATAAAAATCCCTAAAAAGTATTCTGTCCAGCGTTGGAGGATGGCATTTTTTTCCCCGTCAAAAGTTTTCCTTTTCTTTGTTTTCCCAATAACAGGGGGCTTTTGCCCTGTTGGGTTTTTGTTAGTGCTTTCAAGTGGTTTTTAAAGCTGTTTTGCTGTTTCCCTTGGGCCCCCTTTCCCGCTTCGATGTTGTTGCATTGTTCTTCTTTCCACGCTTCTTTTGGGCTTTTCTCATCTTTTTTTCCCCACTTTTCTGTGGGTATCCATGTTTCTTGTTGTGGCTTCTTGACTTGTGAAAATTTTTTCTTCTTAAGTTCTCTTTTTTTGTCGCAGAGGGGCAAGGGAAACCCCATTTTTTCACCCAGCGTTGTTTCTTTGTTTTTGGGTTCTGCCAATGTTTTTTTTTGCGCTGTCGTTAGCACTTTTTTTTATGTTGGTTTGCTGTGTGTTCACATCATTGTCGATGGTGTGAGTGCGGCGAACTTCCCCCCCAATGTTGGTTGGAAGATCTCAAAACCCCCTGTTTTTTTTTCTTTAGTTTTAGGGGGAATTCTTTTTGCCCCCTGGGGTTTTTGGGTGGGTTTTTTTCTTTTAGTTTCAGCCTGTTTGGGGGTAAGTACAAGGGGCGTGGTTTACTGGGAAAGGGCAGCTCCTGGGAAGTTTTTTGTGTTTGCCTTGTTTTTGCTGGTTTGAATCTTTGGGGGGACAGAATGTAATCAATTTGATTATGAATTTAACCATTTTGGGGATGCCAGTTGATGTTCTTGAAGGCCCTTTTGAGGGGGGAGTGTGTTAGCAGAAATTTTTGGGTTTTTGCTTCTTTCCGGAAAAACCCGCGCCGCTTGTCCTCCCGTCATTTGTTTTTTTTTCCCATCCAAAGCGTCCTGTGGTTCCGCCCCGGGGCATAGGGATCAGGTCCCCCCTTTGCATTCCAATTTGCCCCTTTTTCCCCAATAAGGATGTCCTTTTTTTTGGGGGTTTTGGAGATGACGGGTTTTTTAAATTCTTCATAAATTTTTTCTATCTGGTCATCATTTTTGTATCAGATTTGGGGCATTCCCCTTGGATGAGGGGGAATTTTAGGGGGGTTTTGCAGAGACTCTGATTGGGGTGGTCTGGCTGGGGAAATTTGGTGTGCAGTTGTGAAAGCTTGACCAATTTTCTTTTCCTGACAATGAAAACCTACTCCCTGTTGGTGTATTTCTCATCTCCACTGTTAAACCAAACCCTTTTGGCCGTCCTTTCCCTGGGTTTTTTCTTTTCCAGAAACAACTGACTTCCGCCCAAACCCCAGGATGTCCCATTTATAACCCCTGTAATTCTGGGGGAGTTCCTGACTCTTTCCCGTTAAAAAAAAGAAAGATTCAAGTTTCAGACTCACTAAAGGAGGTGAGGAGGCCCGTTTCCTTGGGCTGTGGAGGATTTTTTTTTGGGGGGGAAAGCACCATGGGTTAGCCAGAGAGGGTTTTTATTTTTTGAGAGAGAGAGATGGGGGGAAAGGGGAAAGGGGAGAGAGAGAGAGAGAGGAGAAAAAGGAGAGAAGAGAGGAGAGAGAAAAGGAGGGAGAGAGGAAGAGGGGAGAAGAGAGAGAGACCGAGACAGAGGGCAGAGACAGAGACAAGACAGAGAGAGACGAAAAGAGACAAGAAAAACCCGAGAGAGACAGAGAGGGGGCAGAGGGAGGGCCAAGAGCCAGAGAGAACAAGAGACAGATTCTTTTAATCGAGGATTAAAGGGAAAAAACACTATATGCTTTTTTTGCAATTTAGGCCTTGTGTTTGCAGTTTTTTCAATCTTTTAACTCTCCACCGGGACCAAAGGGGCCCACCCTTACAACAAGGGAAGAGAGAGAGAGGGGGAAGGGGAGAAGAGAAAGGAGAGAGAGAGAGAGAGAAAGAGAGAGAGGGGGAGAGAGAAAAGGGGAGAGGAAGGGGAGAGAGGGGGGAGAGAGGGGAGAGGGAAAAAAGGGGAGAGAGGGGAGAGAGGAGAGGGGAGAGGGGGGAGAGAATTTGACAATGACAATTTACAAAAGGTTTATTGTGTGGGTTTTTTAACCCCTTTTCAATAGGTATTTGGGTAGGCAAAAAAAATTTGAAAAAACAAAAAAAAAAAATGAACATTGTACAGTGAAGAGAGAGAGAGAGTGAAAAAAGAGGAAAAGGGGAGAGAGAAATGGGGAGAGAGGAAGAGAGAAGGGGAGAGAGGAAAAGAGGAATTGGGGAGAGAGAGTGAGAGGAAGGAGAGAGGGAGAGGGGGGAAAAGTGGGAAAAGAGGAGCGAAGAGAGGAGAAAAATGAAGGGAGAAAAGAGCAGAGAAAAACGAACCTGAAAAAAGGTTTTTGGGGCCCTTGGCCCCTTTGGAAACCCCAAAAAAAAACCCCCCCTTTTGAAAGGGGGCCCGGGGGGGGTGAGAATGCCCAAATGAGAGCATGAATTTAAAATTTTTAAAATCCGTACTTTGTCAGTGAAAAAATTTAAGGGATGGATAAATTTTTACCCCCATACTAAAACAATGAAAGTACAAAGCAATGGAAGCACTTTTATACATACTTTACCAAAAGGGGAAGTGAAAGCCTTGTTAAATTTTTACAAAAGACTCCCCATTCCCTGGCAGTGAAGAAAAAAAAAAAAACATGGATAAAAAAATTTTTTCGCCTGTTATAGCCCAAAGAAAAAAGAAAATTTAAAGATATATTTTTACGGAAAGCTAAAAGCAATGCCCAAAAAGAAATCACTGATTATTTTTTTTTTCTACTTTTAGCCTTTAAACACTGAAAACATGGGGGTCATTTCCCCCCCACCAAAGCCCCCTAACAATGGGAAAAAAGGGCAATTTATAAAATTTTACCAAAACCACTATGGGGAGTGAAAAAAAAGAAAACATGGTAAATTTTCAATTTCCCGCTATCGCGTGAAAAAAAAAAAACCAAATTTTTAATTTAAAAATTTTTACACACAACAGAGAGAGAGGGGAAAAAATTTTAGTGACTACAGAAAGACAACAGATTTTTTTTTTTTTCTTTTTTTTTGTCAAATGCTAAAAAAGAAAAAAAAAATCTACAGTTTTTTGAAAAGCTTTCAAGTCTTTCCCAAGGGGGACAAGGGGAAGGGGACTGGGCACAATACCCCCATAAAACCCAAAAAAAAAAAAAACAGCCAAAAAATTATAATTAGAATCAACCTCATGCCACTGATTCCCGGTCATGGTACAAAATTTACGAACCAGAAATTTAGATCGTTTTTTGCAGCAAAAGTTCGTCTGGTAGGGTCATTTGGGGTGCTCTATTTTTTTACCAAAAAAACGTGGGAGAAAAAAAATTTTGAACTGTCCCCGGGCCTTACATTGCCCCCCCCCCTGCCCCCCACTTTCCCTTAAATTTTTTGCCCCCCTTTCAAAAACCCCCCATTTTTTCCCCCCCTTCTTCCCCCCCTCCCCCCCCCTCCCCCCCTTTTCTCTCTCTCTCCCCTTCCCCCCTCCCCCATTTTCTCCCCCTCTCCCCCCAACCCCCCTCTCTCTCGCCCCCTCCCCTTCTCCCCCTTTTTCCCCCCTTCTTCTTCTCCCCCTTTTCCCCCCTCACATTAAATGTAAATTTTTCTTGGTATGCCCTATTTAAAAACCCAAGGGGTTTCAGTGATTTTGTCCCCATACTGATAAAAAAACAATTCTATGTTTTTTAAAAAACCCTAGCTTTGGGATTAAAAAAAGGGGAAACAAGGGAAAATTTGGAAGAAAAAAAAAAAATGTTTATTGTAAATTTTGTTTTAAAAAGATCCTATATTATTTCTTGTTGGTGTGTGTGGGGGTGTGGGTGTGTGTGTGTGTGTGTGTGTTGTATGTGTGTGTGGGGTTTTTGTGTTGTTGTGTTTTGTGTAGTGTGTTGTGTTTTGTGGGTGTGTTTTTGGGGTGTGTTTTGGTGTGTGTGTGGTGTTTTTTGTGTGTGTGTGGGCCGCGCGCTTTTCACCCTTTTGTGTATGCTTTAAATAAAATTTATTCCATTCTTGTTTTTTTTTTATTATCCCCCCTTGTCTAAGGTTTTGTAATTTCTAAAAGACAAAAACAAAATTTTGGGCATTGTTATTTTCTCCCCCTCTCTCTCTCCCCCCCAAACTATTTTTTCTCCTCTTCCCCCCTCTCTCCCCCCTCCTCCCCCCCTTTTGGCCCCCCCTTTCCCCTCTCTCTCTCATTTTAAAATACCCATGCCCGTCTGATGTAACTGTTTATCAACCCCAGAGGGTTTTAAAAACATAACAACTGTGGTCATGATTCACAAGAAAACGGTTGGTGGTTTGTTTTTTTTTTGGTTTTATTTTTTCTGTTTCAATGAATTTTTTCATTTTTTAAGTTTGTTTATTCTCCTCCCTCCCCCAAATCCGTGTATTGTGGCCCAAAGGGCCAAAGGGAAAAAATTTAAAAAAACCCTTTAAATTAGTTTTTTCCCGACCCCCCCTTTTCTCCCCTCCCCCTCCCCTCTCCCCCCTCTCCCCTCTCCCCCCCTCTCCCTCTCACCCCCCCCACAAAACTCACACACACACACTCACACACACACACTCACCCACACACCACACACCCCACACACACACCACCAACACACACCACACACACACACCACACCATACCCACACACACACCGTCAACCCCAAAACTGACCAAAAAACAGCCCTTTTATGGGCCTTGACACCTGCCCCAGCACCTGACATTTCCCCCAGGCCCGCTGTCCTCACAAGCACGTGGGAAATGACGAAAACCCCCCTGACCTAGACCAGACCCCCGGGGTCCCGAGGGGTCAGAGGTCCTCTTCCCGTGGCATTCAGGGTTTACCCCCTTTAAACGTCAGCTGAGCCTGTGGGGCAGGAAAGCCCCCCTAAACCCCGGAAAAGGAGATCTTCACTGTGGAATTTCTTTTCCACAAAAAACAGCAGGGACCAGAGGCAGGTGTACGCAGGGCAGGTCCACAGCAGAGGGAGAGTGTACACAGAAGGCCGAGGCCCACAGCCCGAGGCAGGTTTTACGCAGAGGCAGATCCCCAGCAGGGGGCAGGTGTCCCGCAGAGGGAGGTGTACCCCCAGAGGCAGAGGGGGTTTCACCCGAGGGAGATCCAAAACAGAAAGGGAGAGGGGTACAAACAGGGAAACCCGAGGGGAGGTGGTACAGCTAAAACACCAGAAGCAGGAGTGTGAGTAGTAAGGGAAAGGGGGCTTTGTGGGGGGGGTTTTGCGTTTCCCTGTTCATTGACGGGGGGGGGGGTGGTGGTTTCTCTGGGCCCCTTTCCCAGGGTTCACGATGCTATGGTGAAGTTTTGGGGATTATGGGTTTTCTTTTTTCTTTGCAAGAAAAAACCCCAGTTTTTTGTTGAGAAACTTAAAACACATTGAGAAAAGGCGGTTAACGGTTTTTCGAATACACACCCCGCACACACAGAACCCAAAAAACCCCAACACACAACACAAACACACACACACACACACACCCCCAACCCACACAAAAAAAACACAAAAAAAAAACACCACAAACACACAAAAAAATAAATATATAATAAATTATATATATATATATATATATATATATAAATTATATAAATATTTTTTTTTTTTTTCAAATATTTTTTTTTTAAAGTCTTATAAAAAAACGGTGTTTTGCTTACCCAAGACCTTCTGAAAAAAAAAATTTGACTTGACTTTGACAAAAAGCGCACACACACAAACACCCCACACACACACACAACACACAAACACACACACCCACCAACCCACACACACACACACACACAAAACCCCACAACCAACCACAAAACACCAACCGCGCGTGCGGGAAAAAACCCCTTTTTGCACAAAACAAAAAAGTTTCAAACATCAAGTACAAAACCTGCATTGGAAAAAAAGAAACAACCCAAAAGGGGAAAAAAAAAAAAAAAACCCAGCAAACTATGGAAATTCAAAAAAAAAAAAAAAAAACAAAAACAAAAAAAGTAAACAACCAAAAAGAGTTTTTTTAAAAAAAAAAATGGTAAAAAAAAAACAAACAAAAAAAAAAACAAACCAGCAGACGATTAAAACGATCCCAGACTTTAATTTAACCTCTCCCTTTAAGGGAAAAATCAAATTTTGTCCCCCTTTCAAAAAGGGTAACCCTTTTCCCATGATATTTTCCAAATCCAACGCGTGAGCGTGTTTTTCCCCCACCCAGAGCAGGATTTGTTTTGGGGGGGGTACTTTCCCCCGATAACGAAATCGACAAAACTTGTGGAAAAAACCAAAAATACTAAAGGGGTTACGGTGTCTGTGTTAAAAGGTGGGTCGAACTCTATCCTGAAATTCACTTGTAAAAAACGATCGTTCCCCAAACGTTTTTTAGGACGTTGTGTTTTCCACCTGGGATAAAACGAACCGAGTGAATTTCATCGAAGCCAACCTGAACATTCGGCACGCTAAAGCTACCCCACCCTTCCCCACCCCACCCCCCAAAACCCCAAACCCAAACCCCCCCCAAAAAACAAATAACTTTGATCTCATAGCATCACCTACTATTTGGGAAAACAAAATCGGGTTCGTTTTAGTTCCCCTGTTTCTTAGCCCATCCCTTTTTGTGTTTTCCTTTTTTAAAACCTCGGCCTGTGAACTTGAGTTCTGCCAGGGGGAATTGGGACTCCGGTGCGGTCAACACTGGGAACTTCTATCTCAGCCTAGCCTCACATTAGGGGCTAGTAACCGTGTCCTGAGATGGAAAAAACCAAACCCCCCAAACCCATTTAATGGGTACAACCAGTGTCCTGGGGATATGATAACCAACCCACCAAACCCCATTAAAGTCATCTGTTTCCCACCAGCCCCGATGGCCACTCTCACTAAAAATGGAACGGATTTTTCGGTGCCAAGAAAGTTTTGGCGCGTTCGCAACACGAGGGCCCTTTGTTTGTTTTCATTTTTTAGGGTTTTGGGGGGTTTGGGGCGCCTGTGTTTCCCCCAGGGGGAAAACTCCTTTTTGACCGCCTCGATTTTTTCCGGGGGGTAAAATTTTGCCCCAAAATGGGTTTTGACCCCTTTTTGGGTTTCCCCCCCCGAGTTTTCCCGAAGGGAGAAAAATAGGTCAGGGCCCTTTAAAAAATTCCCCAAACTTTAAAAATGTTGAAAATTTTTTTAAAGTAAAAGCAATTAAGGCTTTTTTGGGGAAAAAAGGGGTTTTTCCCTTTTATTTTTTTTTTTTTTGGTTCCACTCCCAAAAAAATTTTTTTCCTTTAAGAAAATAAATCCTCCTCAAAATTCCTCCTGGTTTTCCCTTTGCCGGGGAAACCCTTTTTTTCCTTTTCCCCCCCGGGGGTTTTTTTTTTTGGGCCCCGGGGGGGGGAAAAGGGGGGAAAAGGGGTTTTTCCCCCCCCCCCCCCTTTTTTTAAAAACCCCGGGTTTTGGAAAAAAAAACCCCCCCCCAAAAAAAAAAATTTTTAAAGGAAAAAAAAAACCCCCCCCCCCCATTTAAAAAATTTTTGGGGCCCCCGGGTTTTTCCCCCTTTTTGGGGGTTTTTGGGCCCAAAAGGGGGGGGGTTTTTTTTTTCCCCTTTTTTTTTCCGGGTTTTTGGGGGGGTTTTTGCCCGGTTTAAAGGGGTTTTTTCCCCCCCCGGCCGGGGGTTTTTTTTTTTGCCCGGGTTTTTGGGCCCCCCGGGTTTTTTTTTTGGGGGGGCCCCCCTTTTTAAAAAAAAAAAAAGGGGGGGGCCCCCTTTTAAATTTTTAAAAAAATTTTTTTTTTGTTTGGTTCCTTTTTTTTTTTTTTAAAAAGGGGGGTTTTTTTTTTTTAAAAAAAAAACTTCCCCTTTTTTTTTTTTTTTTCCCCCCCCCTTTTTTTTTTTCCCCCCCCCCCCAAACAAAAATTTTCCCTTTTTTTTCCCTTTTCCCCTTTTTCCCCCCCCTTTTCTTTTTTTAAGGGGGATTGGGGTGGGGCCGGTTTTGGTTTTTTTCCCCTTTTTTCCGGTTTTGGGGGTTTTTTCCCCCCCCTTTCCCCCCCAAAAATTTTTGGCCCCCCCCCTTTTTTTTAAAAACCCCCACCCCCCCCTTTTTTTTTCCCCCCCCTTTTGGGGGGTTTTTTTTGGGGGGGGGAAAAGGGGGGAAAAAAAAAAGGGGGGGGGGGGGGGGGGGGGGGGGCCCCTTTCCCCAAAAAAAAAAAAAAAAATTTTTTTTTTAAAAAAAAAATTTTTTTTTTTTTTTTTTTTTATTTTTTTTTTTTTTTTTTTTGGGGGGGGTTTTTTTTTTTTTTTTTTTTTTTTTTTTTTTTTTTTTTTTGGGGGGGTTAAAATTTTTTTTGGGGGGGGAAAAATTTTTTTAAAAAAAAGGGGTTTTTGGGGGGGGGGGGGGGGGGAAGGGGGGGTTATTATGGGAAAAAATTTTTCCCTTTTTTTTTTTTTAAAAAAAAAATTTTTGGGGGAAACCAAAAAAACCCCCCAAAAAGGGAAAAATTTCCCCAAAAAAAACCCCCTTTTGGGTTTTTTTTGGGGGAACCCCTTTTTTTTAGGGGGGGTTTTTTTTAAAAATTTAAAAAATTTTAAAACCCTTTTTTTGGTTTTTTTTTAATCACCCTTTTTTCCCCCCCGGGTTAAGGGGGGGACCCTTTTTTTAAATTCCCCCCAATTTTTTTTAAAAAAAAAAAAACCGGGGAAGGAAAAACCGAAAAAAACCAGGGTTTTAACAAAAGGGGTTTTAAAAAATTTTTTTTTTTAAATTTTTTTTTCAAAAAAAAATTTTTTTAATTTTTTAGGGGGGGGGTTGGGGGTTTTGGGGAAAAAAAAAGGGGGGGGGGTTTTTTTTTTGGGGGGGTTTTTTTTTCTGAAAAAGGGGTGTTTTAAAATTTTTTTTTTAAAAAAAAATTGGGAAAAGGGGGTTTTTAAAAAAATTTTAAAAAAAAAAATTTTTTGGGAAAGGGGAAAAAAAAATTTTTTTTTTTTTAAAGGGAAATGAAATTTCCCCCAAAAAATTTTTTTTTAAAAAAATTTTAAAATTTTTTGGGGGGTTAGGGAAAAAAAATTTTTTTTTTCAAATTGGTTTTTTTAAAGGGGGGTTTTTTTTTTTTAAAAAGGGGGGGGTTGGGGGAAAAATTTTTTTTTTTTTTTTTTTTTTCTTTTTGGGTTTTTTTTTAAAAAAAATTTTTTTTTTTTTTTTTTTTTTAAAAATTTTTTTTTTTTATTTTTGGGTTTTTTTTTTCCCCCCTTTTTTTTTTTTAAAGGGGTTTTTTTAAAAAAAAAAAATTTTTTTTTTTTGGGGGGGGTCCCGGCCCCCCCCGGGGGGGTTTTTTTTTGCCCGGGGGGGTTTTGGGGGGTTTTTTTTTGGGGGGGGTTTTTTTTTTTTTTTGTTGGGGGTTTTGGGGGGGGGGAAAGCCTTTTTTTTTTAAAAAAGGGGGCCAAAAAAAATTTTTT
>JASPKP010009370.1:0-10433 GCA_030674155.1 Stramonita haemastoma
GGAATAGTATTCTTTCATAGATTATATATAAATACTTTTAAAAATTTTTTTTTGGGGGTTTTTTTATTTTTTTTAAAATTTTTTTTTTATTTATAAATTTTTTGTTTTTTTCGAAAATTTTTTTTGTCTTCGAGAATTTTTTTTTCTTTTTTTTCAAGCAGAAATGATCAAATGAAATTTTACATGGGGAATTTTTGGTTTTGTTTTTTTGATGGTTTTTAATTTTTTTTAAAAAATTTTTTTTATTTTAAATTGATGTTTCCCAAATTTTTTTGTTTTTCTTTTCGTTTTTTTTGTGCCCTTTTTTGTGGTGTGTGTGTGTGGGGGTGTGTGTGTGTGTGGGGGTGTTTTGTTGTGTGTTTTTTGTGTGGTGTTGTGTGTGTGGTTTTTTGTGTGTGTTTTTTAAAAAGAAATTTAAATTTGGGGTTTATAATTTGTAAAAATTTCCTCCTTTTTTTGACATTTTTTTGCTTGAAAAATGTCGGAGGGAAAGTTGGAATACATGGGTTATTAAAAAAACCGGGGATGTGTAGAGTTTTTAAAGTCTTGCTGGGAAAAGAGAGAAAAAAATTTAAAAGGGGGGGGGTTGGGGGGGGGGGGGGAGAGGAGGGGGAGTGAGAGAGAGGGGAGAGAGAGAGGGGAGTGAGAAAAGAGAGAAAAGAGAGAGAGGAAAAAACATGCTTTAGATCTTGTGCTCAAAACTCTACAAAATGTTTAAAAACGAATCATTCCCCGAAAAGATCTTTTGAACCAAAAAAAAATTGTCAAAATTTTAGTTTTATTTTTAGTCATGACATTTTGCCAAAAACATTTCATCAAATTTTGACAATTTATCTAAAAAGGTTAAGAATATTTTTTTAAATTTTTGTTTTATTTCAGTTTCGAGCTGGCTACCCAACCCTAACCCCCAGCTTTTCCTTTTGGGCTGAAAGGGGAAAGGGAGGTTTTTCCCCAAAAAGCTCTGACCACATTATGGGGAAAATTTACCGGGCTTTAACTGCTTTTTTTTCTGATTTAGAAAATTTTCCCAAAACCCCCCCAAATTAAATTTTAAAATATCTCAGGGCCAAAAATGACGTATCCAAAACTGACATGCTTTTTAAAAAACTGAAGTGACAAAAACTTAAATTTTTTGGCTATGTTAACGACCCTTTTTTAGGGGAGAAAAATAAAAGACACCTTGAATTAAAAATAAAAATTTCAAAACATCAACTCCTTATAATATAAATATATATATAAATTTTAAAATAAAAATTAAAATATTAAATTACTGCAGATTTCTCTGTGTGAAATTTGGGCTGCCCTCCCCGAAGGGAAAACTTTTCCACAAAGAGCAAGCGTTTTTTCCAATTTTTTTATTTTTTTTTCCCCGTCTGCAAAATGGTTTCCCTATAAAAAAGTGGCTTTTTTTTTTTTTTTCAAAACTTTTCCAAAGACCCAAAAATTTTTTTGTTGTGGGTTTTTATTTAAGTTTCTGGGTAAATTTTTTGTAACACATTTGGGAAAACCCCGGTTTTTTTGTTTTCACCCGGGAAAAGGTTAGGACCCCGGACCATTCATTTTCTCATGGGGCAAATGGATGGGGGGAAAGTTTTGGGCCCAAAACCCCACACTTCCCACCCGGACTTTTTTTCCTTTTTAGGGAAAGGGGTGGGTTAAATTTTAGACCCCAAAAAACCTGTAATTTTAAAAAAAGGGAGTTGTACAAAGGTTTTTATTTTTCATCAGGAAAAAATTCCCAAAATTTGGGAGTAAAATGTGCCCTTGGCGGTGCTTTACCACCCCAAATTTTAAAAGGGGATAAAAACTAATCCAAATTTTTTAAATGTACAAGCAAGTTAAAAAAATGCGGGAAAAAAAAAAAGCAAAATCAGAAAAAAACAAGAAAAAAAACTAAGCAAAAATTTTGGGGTAACCGGGGAACATCCTTTTTGTTGGTTCCTTTAAAAAGAACATGAACCTTTTCTCCATCATTCTAAAAGGAACAAAACTTTGGGATTTTAAAAAAAACTTGGGATATACCTGGGGAATTAAATTTTGGTTGTAAACAGTTTTTAAAACCCCACCCTTTTTCCCTTTTTAAAATTTAAAAAAAAAGCTGCACTTTGGGGGTTTTGGAGGGGAAACAAAAAAGATATTCGCAACCCTAAAAAACCAAAAAAATTTAACCCTGCTTTCCTTTTTAAAGGGCTTTTCCCCAAATTTAAACCCTTTTATGGGAAGGGAAAAACCCCTTTAAAACTTCAAAACACAAAAAATTTTAAAAAAAAAAACACACAGGGCACAGACAGACAGAAAAAGACAGGGCACACACACACACCCGAGTTTTGAAAATCTGGAATTTTAGGAAAAAAAGGGGGGGAAAAGGGGGGGGGGGCAGCAAAACAAAGTGAAGGGAAATTTAAATGCTTTGGGTTCAAGTTTCAGAAAACCCAGAACCAAATTTTATGAAAAATTTTTTTAAAAGAAAGGAAAAAGGGTTTTGGGGCGTGATTTCACCATGTCCTTCAGGTTTTTTTAAAGAAAAAAAAAAATAAGGCAACAATACACAAAAATAAAATTTCTATCCTTCATTTGAAGGATAAAATGAAACGTTTTCTAATTTTGGTTTTTAAAAAAAAAAAAAACACTAAAAGTTTTCAATAAAAAAAAAACAAAGATGTGATGGACAAGAAAATTAAAAAATGAAAAAGGCAAGTGTTTTTAGATTTCAAACCCAGCTGTTCAAACAGGGATGCCTTGCTGAAATGCATTTTTTTCTTTTTACTTAAAAAAAAAAGATTTAAAGCACAGGAACCCCCTTCCCCCCCAAAAAACAAAAAAAAAAACAAAAAAAACAACAAAACCCCTGCAAAACAAATCGGGAAAAACTCATCGTAAAAAAATTTACAGGACTAAAAAACACAACACACACAACCAAAAACACCAACACACACACACCACCCCCAAAAACAAAAAAAACACACAAACCACACCCCCACCCAAAAAAAACAAAAACACACAAAAAACAACCCCACACACACACACACACACACACACATGCTAAAAACCTTTTTTTCTTTTTTCAAGCCCTTTTTTTTACAAGAGCCCAAAGCAAAAAAAACAAGGGCCCAAAAATTTTAAAAAAAAGCAAAAAAATTTTCAACACTGTAAATGGGAGTGATATGCTAGAATACATCATTTGCTAACTGGAATACTCGCAGGGTTGGAAAATAAAGTCAATATTTTGTACCAGAAAAATTAGGCAAAAGGGACATTAAAAATAAAAGTACAAAATTTTTAAAAATGGGGAAAAAAAAAAGCCCCCGGAACCCCACAGCAATGAGCCACTGATCATTTCAAAAAACAAACCCCTTTAAATCTTTGGCCAACACAAAACCCCCTTTTTGTGGGGGAAACTAAACCTTTTTTTTTTTCCCCCCTTATTTTTTTCCCTCTTTCCCTTTTTCCAAACTTTTAAACCTTTTTCGATTTTGTTTGTTTGTTTAAATTTAAAAAACAATTTTGGGGATTAAAAAATTTTCCCTTTTTTTAACCCCCTTTTTTTTTTCCCGAAGAAACAAAAAAAAAAAAAAAAAAATAACCCCTTTGGGGAACCCTTGTTTCCAACCCAAAAAAAAAAAATACCCCCTTTTTTTAAAAAATGATTAAAAAAAAAAAAAATCAATGGGTTGGGGAAAGGGTGCAAATTTTAGCCCTTTTTAAAGATTTCCTTTTAAACCCTACAAAAAGCTAACTTAAATTCATTTTGTACTTTTTTCAATTATTTTTTAACACCAAAAAAAAGACACAAACCCCCACACAAACAAACAAGTTAAAACTACAAAAATTTGGGATATAATTTAAAAGCGCTTTGCTTACAGCAAAAATTTCCTCCCCTCTCTCCCTTCCCCTCTTTTTTCTCTCTTTTTCTTCCCCTTCTTCTCCCTCTCTCTTCTCCCCTGGTGCCCGGTGACTTTTTAATTGTTGGGGGATGATTTCTGGGTTATGTTTAAAAGCTGAAGATGGTGATGTAATAAAGTGAAAATGATTGGGGATGTAAATTTTGAAAATGTTGGGGGAAAGTGAATTCTGAAGAAGGAAAATGAAGATGGAAATTCTGAAGGGGATGGTGTTGTAAAAATTTTAAGATGATAGTGAAGGTGAAGTTTAAAATTGAAGATTTATAGGATGGTGATGTAAATTTCTGGGAAAATTGTGGTGAAGGGAAATTTTTGGGAAAGGGGATGGGAAGAAAAAAACTGAAAGGTGATGGTGGGTTGTAAAAGGTTTTTGATGATGGGTGATGTTTAAAAGCTGAGGAAAGATAAATGAAAGTAAATGTGGAAAGGGTGGTTTATTTAAAAGGAAGATGACCGGGGGTGTAAATTCTAAAAAATGGGTGAAGATGTAAATGGAAGATGTTTAAAAAGCTGAAGAAAAGGTTTATGTAAATGGGTGATGGTTAAGTAAATTTTGAAGATGGGATTAAAAAAAGAAAATGAAGGGGATTAAATGGGAAAGATGAGGTGAAAAGGGAAAAGTTTAATGGGCGTATATAAAATTTTTGAAGAAAGATGATGCAAAAGTTGAAGATTAATTTGGTTTATGTAAAAGTTGAAGATGATTTTGGTGGAACGGATGTAAATTTCTGAAGATGATAAATGAAAAAGGGGATTTTAAATTTCCCGATGTGTTTGGTTGGGTGTAAAGTTGAAGAAAGATGGGATGTAAAAGCCCGAAGTTTATAGGGGAAAGGGAAAAAAGAAGAAAATGGGGGATGTAAAAGCTTAAGATTTACGGGGGAAGGAAAATGTTGAAGAAGAATTTTGAATTGTAAATGTTGGGAAAATGAAGGGAAAAAAATGCGAAGATGGAAGGTGAAAGAAAAATGTTTTAAGTTAAAAAGTTTATTTGAAGGTGATTAAATGTCAAATGGGGGATGGTTTATTGGGGAATGTTTTAAGGGGATGGTTTAGTAAAAAGCGAAAAATGAAGGGGGGGTTTTAAAGGTAAGGGGAAAATTTTAAAGTAAAAAGTGAGGGTTTAAAGTTTATTTTAAAAAAAAGAAAAAATGCTGGTGATGGGGAAAAATTTAATGGGTGAATAAAAATGGTGATTAAAAATGCTGGGAAAAATGATGGGTGGGTGTAAATGGGGAAAAAAGATTATGATGAAAAATTTGAAGATGGGTATTTAAATGAAGAAAGATGTGATGTAAAAAATTTAAGATGGTGATGAAAAAGCGAAGTGTTGGTGATGTAAAAAGCGAAGGGGATGATGAAGCAAATGGGGTAAAAATGATGGGAAGTAAAAAACTAAAAAAATGATTGGATTTTAAATTTCTGAAGATGATGGGTGATTTTAAAAAAGCTAAAGGGGTTAAAAGAAGTAAAAAACTAAAGATATGGGGATGTAAATTTTAAAGATGGGTGATGATGTAAATGCTAAAGGTTTATGATGATGTTTAAAAGTTTTAAAAAGGTGATGTAAATGCTAAAGATG
This sequence comes from Stramonita haemastoma, assembly GCA_030674155.1. Taxonomy (NCBI): domain Eukaryota; kingdom Metazoa; phylum Mollusca; class Gastropoda; order Neogastropoda; family Muricidae; genus Stramonita; species Stramonita haemastoma. The sequence continues at coordinate 5,485 of JASPKP010009370.1, forward strand.
ATTGGGGAAAATAAATGCCCGAAATGAAGGGGATGGTTAAAATGCCAAAGAGGTGATGTAAATTTTGAAAAAATTTATGATGTAAAAGCTGGGGAAGATGGTTGGGGGCCCGGTTTAAAGTAAATGGGTTGAAAGATAGGGAAAGGGATGGGGAAATGTTTTGGGAAGAAAAAGGGTGAAGGTTTAAAAGTTTAAAAAAAATGATGGGAAAAGGGTTTTGGAAAAGGAAAAGGGGAAGGGGAAAAAGGAAGTTTAAAGATGTAAATGTTGAAAATATGGGATTGGGATGCAAATGTGAAGATAAAAAATGATGGGAAATACTGAAGATGATGGGAAAGTAAAAGTTTAAATGTGATTATGTATGATGAAAGTTAAAATGGGGAAGGGAAAATGAAAGGGGGGGTTCTTTAATGGGTTAAAGGGTTAGGGGAATACTAAAAGATGAGGGAAATAATGAAAGATTGTGATTTTATTTTTGATGATTATTGGGAAAAGTTATGTGGTTTTCTAAAAAGGGATGTTGGGGAAAAGATGGTGTTGGGGGGTTGAAAGTGATAGGTAACGGCGAATATAATGGAAAAAGTTAAAGTTTACGAATTTGGGGAAAACCCCCTTTATGAAGGAAAACGAGGGTGAAGAACGGGACAACTGTTTTAGGGACAATTTAAAATGATGATCGTGACGTGATTAAAATTTTATTGGGCGAAAAGGGACAGGTGATGAAAAGAATTTTTGAATTTTGATGCCCTTTTTGATGAAAATAAATGGTTTTTTAAAGTTTTATAAATTTTTGCAGGTGGTTTCTGAATTTTATAATGAAGATGGGTATTGGCGTGATTAAAGTACAAAATGAAAAAGGATTGATGGGGGTTTAAGATTTAAAAAGGGGCATTGAGTGTGACTTTAAGTTTTCTTCAAAATTTTTGGGAAAAGCAGAATTTGGGGGGGAAAATTTGCTTTGATTACCTTCCCCCCGCCTTTAAAACATGGGTTTTGTAAAGTGGGCCCTGAAGGCCCATGTTCCAAAAAAACTTTTTTTAGTGGGTTTAGTGTTCAGTGTTCTTCCCCCTCCCCTTTTCCTTTCCCCCCCCTCTCCCCCCCCTCCCCCCCCCCCCCCCCTCTCCCTTTCCCCCCTCTCTTTCCCCCCCTCTTTCCCCCCCCCCCTTTTTCCCCTTCCCCCCCCCCCCTCTCTCCCCTCCTCCTTCCCCTCCCCCCCCACTTTGCTCTCTTCTCCCCCAGACATTCAACCCCCCCCTGGGTTTTTAACAATAACAATTTTTTCCCTTTTCCCAAATTCCCTTTCAAAAAACCCCCCAAAAAAAAACCCCAAACCCCCTTAACCCCCCCCCCCCCCCCCCCAAAAACCCCCCCACAAAAGCACACACTTTCGTTTTCCCCAATTTCAAAACACAACAAAACACACAAACACACCACAACACACCCCCACTCCCTCACACACACACCCCAACCAAAACCGGCCCACACCCCCCCACGCAATTAAAAAATTTCTAAAAAAATCACACACAACCCCACAACAACACACACACAAACCCCCACACACACAAAAAACACCCAAAAGCCCCCGGGGCAACCACACACAAAAACAGCACAAAAAAACACAACAAAACACCCAACCCCCCAACACCACAAAAACCCCGACAACAACAACAACACCACCACACGCACAAGAAAACAAAAACCCCCACAAACCAACACACAAAAACACAAAACCAAAAAACCCAAAAACAACCCCCCAAAAAGAACACCACAACACACACACACACACCCCACCACTATTCATTCTAAAACACATCCCTGTACTTTCTTGGGTTTTGAATAATGTTTTTTTTTTAAAATGGGTCTCCCCCTTAAATTTTTTTCAACCTACTCTCTTTTAACCAGCTACCTCTACTTTTGTTTTCATTTTTTTTTAAAAAGCCCCCTGGGCCCCCAAAACCAAATCCCTGGGCCCCGACTGCCCTTCCCCTATTCACTTTAAAAAATATAAAAAAAAAAAATTTTTAAAAAATTGTTAAAAATTTAAATAAATTAAAAACAATAAAAAAATAAAAAAAAATAAAAAGAAATTTTCAACTTAAAAAAACGAGAAATTTATTTTCCCCCAAACCCCAGCCATCCCTTTCACCTCCTTTTCCCCCTCCCTGTGTTTTTAACAATTCCTACCCCTCCCACCCCTCCCCCCAAACCCAGCATTTCTTTTCCCCCCCTAAAAACCCCCGCACCCCCCCCCCCCCTGTGATCCTGTCCCCGCATTGATTTTAACATCACATCCCCTTAAATTCCCCCCCCCGGGAAACCCAAATGGCGGGCAAAAAAAAAAGGTTTGGTATGCAAAAAAACGGAAACCAAAATGTAAACCTTGGACCTTAGCCTAGGAAAAAAATGGGAAATTAAAAAATACTGGTATTTGATGATTTAAATTAAAATTTAAAAAATTTTTTGATCCTTTAAAAAGGGTTTATCCCCTAATGTCCCCGCGTTTGCTTTCTTTTTGTTTTTGGTTTTTTTTAAAACATGGTGTAAATCTCCCTTATCCATTTAGTCCTTTTGGGCAACAAAAATTTTCAGAACCCCAAAAGAAAAAAAGAAAAGGGTTTGCCATTGTGCCAAAAATAACCCTTATCCCCCTGGGCCCTTTTTTTTTCCACATGTTGGGGCCAGGGTTAGAGTTGAAAGGGAAATTGTTAAAGGTTTTGAGTTAAAGTTAGTAGCTTTGGGAAGGGTTTTTCTGTCGGTGGTCGGCCCCGAATGTTAAAATTTTTATGGTGGGCCCAATAGCTCATAGACAAAATAGTACGTTTTGCTGTAGGGAAAAATGGGTTTTTTTTAAATTTTTTTGCTTACTAAACCTACCCGACCACAGCCGTTTACGTACGGGAAAAGGGAAGGGGTTAAACACAATGGAATTTTTTTTCATTTTCATTTCATTTTTTAAACCCCGCCCCCCCCAAACAACAGCGGTATAGTATCTGGCAATAATGTGAACTTTAAAAACCCGAAACAGTTTTTTTAAAAGGGTGGAGGGTATGCATTTTGACTCCGGGGTCCCCGGAAATTACCCCGTTTTTTGCTATCAACAACCCCAAAAAATCTCAGGCCAAAATATTTTGAACAAGATTTTAAATTTAAGTTTTTTAAAAAATCGGGTTAAAAAAAAAAAGCAGAAAACAAACTTGTTTGGGTTTTCGGAAGGCCGGGGAAAGCAAACTACCCCTTTTAATTTTTGGGCAAAAAAAGGAATTGGCCCTTTAAAAGGGAAAACCCCTCTGACTATTTTTTTAAAACCCCCGTAGCCCTAGCCCCGGAAAAAAGAAAAAACAATACAAGAAAAAAAACTCTAAGCAGCCTCTTTCTATCTCCCCCTGCTGTAAATGTGCCCTCCCAAAACCCCCCTTTAAAAACCCTTTTTCCCCCCTCCTTTTCCAAAAACCCGAAAAACTCCTTCCAAAAATATCCCTTTTTTCCCGCTCCTCCCCCCACACAGCCAAAACACACACACACACACCCCACAAAAACCAAAATCCCCCACACACCAAAAACACACCCCACTCCCCCCCAAAAAAACCCCACACACCACACACAAACACAACACAAAAAAACACACACACAAAAAACCCCACACACCACACAAAACACACGCACACTACCCCCTTTACCAAAAAAACAACGGGACAGACCAAAAAAACAAGAACACAACACAGGGACAACAAAAGAAAAAAACACAGGCCCCAGCACAGCACAGAAAGCACAGCACAACAGCCCCAGCCCAGCACTTTCCCTAAAAATTTATGTCACTTTAAAGTTTTTGAAATAAACTTTATAAGATTCAGATTCTAAACATCATTTCCCCGAAGTTTTTGATTTCCCTTACCTTAAAGGGGGGCAAGAAACATTTACAAACATTATGCAAAAAATCTATTAGGGGGGACCTTTTAGAAAACTCTAGCTGAGTAACTAGGGGAGAGGAGAAGGGGAGGGGGGGGGGTTTCCGATTTTTTAAAAAAGGCAAAATTTAAAAACATTTTCAAAAACCAATCCAAACCTTTTTCCCAAAACCCCGCCCAACCCCAAAGACCAAACGGGGCTGCCCCTTTTTCAATTTATAAATAAAAATTTTTAATAAAAAAATGTAAATAAAAAAATAATTTTAAAAAATAATAATAATAAAACTTTAAAAAATTTTTTAAAGGGGGTATACAAATTCTTTAAAAAAAAAAATTTAAAAGATCTCAGATTTAAAAACCCGCCCAACTCTATCAATTCAAACCCCAAGGTTTTTTAAAACCCAAATTACCATCTACCTTGTTTTTAAGGCCCGGGCCCCAAACCCTTTGGGGGCAAAACCCCCGGCCCGGGGGATTAAAAAAAGGGAAAGTTTACCCTGGGAGAGGTGTTGGCGTAATGGACTCAGTGACTGGGTTGAGGGAAAGGGGGGGGGGGGGTTTTTGGGGGGAAAGGTTTCCCTTTTCCCTTTACTGTTTTTGTTCCCCTTTTTAAAAGTAAAGTCCTCCAAAAAAGGGGGGTAACATCTGAAAAAAAAAAAAAAAAAATTTTCAGACTTGCTTTGGAGAAAAAAGGCAGGGGGGGGGGGCTGGGAAGGTAGAAAATTAAAAATGAGGAGAAAAAAGGGGAGAGTGGGCAGTTTAAGGAAGGGAAAACAAAGGGAAAAGGGGTGATTTGAAATGGGGAAAATTTTTCATTCGGCAAGGCGATCGAGATTTTAAAATCTGGGTGTGGGGTGTGGTGTGTGGGGTTGTTGTTGTGTGTGTGGTGTGATGTGTGGTGTGTGTGTGTGTGGTTGGGTGTTTTGGTGTGGTGTGGTGTGTGGTGTTGTGCGCGCGCGCCTATGCGCAAATATGTTTAAGTCATGAAATAAAAAATTGCCTTCTCTTGAAATTGGCTTAAAAATAATATTAAATAATTAATAA
>JASPKP010000936.1:0-7500 GCA_030674155.1 Stramonita haemastoma
CACACACACACACCACACACACACACACAACACACACACACACACAACAACACCCCACACACCCACACACGCACGCACGCACGCACACACACACACCACACACACACACACACACACACACACACACAACCCCACACACACACACTCTGTCTGTCTGTCTGTCTGTCTGTCTGTCTGTCTGTCTGTCTGTCTCTCTCTCTTATTCAATATAGATTAGCAAGTAAAAGCAACAGGTAAATATTTTTTTATCCAATACTTATGGCTTGACTACATAATTATTGCACAAGTAAAGGAAAAATAACTCACTATCAAAGAATGTGAAAAGAAACCTGACAAAATATGAAAGATCAGTTACCCCCCTTTATATGCAAATTCTGGGTTAAATATCATACAAAAAACACCCAGTATCCTGTTGAGTATTTAAAACCACTGAGTAAATTTAGCAACAAAACAACACAAAGCATAATCTCTATAATAGTATATAAAAACAAGTTGTTAAGTGTCTTTTCAAAGGCCGAAAAATATTTGATTTCAAAATGCATAAACTAAAAAGCCATATCCTAGTTGATCTACAATGGAAGCACTTATAAGACGGTCGAGATCTCAATCATTTGAGGTCGGAAGTCAGAGGGTGCAATGAGAGTCACTGAAACAACATGTGAAGAGAGAGTGTTGTTTGTCCAAACAATGAATGATGTGTGTAAGAGTTGTTCCCACACGTTCATCGTGAGGGTTGGTAATAGTCTATGTTGTCCCACGGACCGTCATTGACCTTTTTGTTTTGTTTTTTTTGTTATTGTTTTGGGCTTATAGGGTAGGCCTACCCCGTAACATTTTCGACCCCAAGCAATTTCAACTTCCGGCCTTGGTAGCAACACTAAAAACTCGAACCTTTCCTTCTCTTTCAAGAATAAGATCTGTCCAGCCTATATTATCTAAAGAGGAATTCTTCATAATGAAAATGATGTAGCTTTGGAAGTATTTACTGTAAACGTGCATCCATAAAGTGAGATAAAATCACGATTCATGACATGCGTCTCGCTCGCGGCCATTTTGAACTAAAAGCCGATCTTCCGGCAAAATCTGCCTCTGCTTTAGAGTTTTGATCAACATTTCTTTTTTGTCGAGTAGAAGCTAGTTATCGAAAATATTTGTATAAATCATCCATTTGTGTAAATATGGCTTTATCTATGCTTTATGATACTTTAGATGAAGACTTTATCAGTATTTAACACAGTCTTAGTATATATATATATATATATATATATATATATATATATATATATATATATATATATAATATATTATATATATAGTACTGGAACCATTCTATCGGCCATTGCCTATCCAATGGATCATTCCAGTGGCGTGGAGAAGGGGGGGGGGGGGTGTCTGCTGCATGGGGAACAGTTTGCCCTGTATACTTATCCAGGCTTAGCGCTCTAAAGACTAGAGCGCAACTCCATAGTCTTATATATATATATATATATATATATATATATATATATATATATATATATATATATATATATATATATTAGGACTCCATCAGTCCTTGTGGACTAAGGAATTCGCGCCAGAGGAGAGGTCATTTGTTCAGCGACAGCGCCGGCTGTGGCTGGTCAGTCCAATGCGGGAGTGGCAGTCTCTGTCGCATCTGATGCAGATGTAGCTTGTTGAGGTGGCTGGAGTACATGCCCTCCCCTTCGCTCTCTTTTCGCTTGCTGCGGTGTGGATCTTTTCTTCACCACATTTCAGCTGATTGTAGAGAACACTGCACCATTTGCTGCAGTCAGCCGCTACCTCCTCCCCGGAACGTCCCACTAGTCCGCGGCGGTGAAAGACACATGCACGCACGCACACGCTCATCTACGCTCACATACACACAAATTAAAAACAAATCAAATTGAATATCCTTTGTTCGTTCAGAAATTAAACACAACAATGTCTTTTTGAAAGAAAATAAGTAAGTTTTCGGGGGAAATAGTCTGAGATGTGGTTTCCACAGCAGTGAAGAAAAAACAACAACATACCCCTGTCAGTTGAAATAGTAAGCAATGAGAAATGAAAAACTGCTGGGTGTGATTTCGCGGTATAAGCTTGCTTTGGGAATTAAAGATTCTCAGTGTTGTTGTTGACTAGATAGAACCTCAATGATCAGTAGTGATGCACCAGAGGGCTCACAGCCCGCCAATAACTGTCCACGTCACGAACACCATGACGATACTCTTCTTTCAGGGCCAGGAGTTGGTCTTCCAGGAGACGCCACCCTAGTGAACCCTTGGACTAGTAGGCCCTCGGACTAGTGAACCCTTTCCCTCCTCCCAGTTCTCTGTATTGATGTCCAGGGCTTTCATGTCACGCTTGCAGACGTCTTTGTAGCGCAGTTGGGGGCGGCCAATGCTTTTCTTGCCGGAGGCAAGTAGCCTACGCCATAGAGGAGATCTTTAGGGATGCGTCCATCCTCCATCCTTGGCACGTGACCAAGCCATCGGAGTCGAGGAATGTATACATGGTGGGAAGACCTGCAAGCTCGAGGACCTGAGCGTTGGTAAATTTTTCACTCCAGTGGATGTCGAGGATGCGACGGAGAGAGCGCAGGTGGAAGCTGTTCAGTTTGCGCTCCTGATTGGAGTATGTTGTCCATGTTTCGCTGCCATAAATGAGAGTGCTGACGGTAAGCGTTGTACACTGCCATCTTGGTGGAAATTGTCAGCTTTGGGTTCTCCCAGACGCGGGTGGTGAGGCGTCCTAAGGTCGTAGCAGCCTTGCCGATGTGCTTGTTGATCTCGGCATCAAGGGACAGGTTATCACTGATGGTGGATCCCATGTATGTGAACTGGACACACACACACACAGACACACACACACACACAACACACACACACACACACACACACACACACACACACACACACACACACACACTCACACACCACGCAAAACTGGTGTGTGTTTGTCATTAATTTCGCTTATTTGTGTTGACACAGGTTTAAATTTTCAAGTGTTAGTGGTGAAACAGCTGTAATGAATGGCTCATGCAGACGACCGGAATTAATCACGAGCGGATGTATTGTAACGTGTGGCATGACACTCAGTTTTTGTTTTCAAGCTCTCGTGGCAAGACAGCTCTACTTGCTCATAATGCGTATGACAAGCAACACAGACCTGTTTCTCAGGCTTTAGCTGTGGTTGTTTTTGTTGTTTTTAAACTTGTTAAACAGGAAGACACCTGCAAAAAAATAGACTGTTTACTCAAGCAAGACCGAATTGTGTGATTTTTGTTTGTTTTTTGTTGTTTGTTTGTTGGGTTTTTTTCCCCCTAGCCCTCGTCTCATTTCTGGACAATGAAGAAACATTTTTGGAGACTATGAACAAGAAAAAAAGGTTAATTGTTCTATGTCGATTGTTCAGAAATCAGTTACATGTTGAGGAACAAGTAAAAAAGAACCAGTGTTTGGGTACACACACACACACACACACACACACACACACACACACACACACACACACACACACACACACACACACACACACACACAATTTTATATATATATACATTTTAATTTCCATTTTGAGTTTGATTTGAGATAAGAGTTAAAAACAGTGCTGGTTTTCAGGCAAATAATGGAATAGAACAAAAATAGAATAATGTTCAGACTGTCCATTATACAGTTGAATTGAGACACAGTATGTAAGAAAAGCCTTTTTTGTTTGTTTGTTTATAAATATGACTTGAATTGAAGTATTTTAGAACAGTGTCCAGACTGTCTATTATCAGTGACATTAAGAAAAAGTGGTTTTCTGGTAAATTACGTTTTTAAAATATCGTAAAATGGTGTTCAGACTATCCGTTATAAATCAAACTTGAGACACATTTCAGAAAACCAAAACATCAACAAAAAAACAAGAAACTGGCTTTCAGATTAATGTACCCAGATTTGGGTTGAAATTTGATACTGTAGATTACAGTATGTAAAAGTGATGAGTGTAGTGCAGTGCATTGCGTAGAGCAGTTTGTTAAAGTATCTTTGTTCGTGTTTGTATTAAGAAAGACTAGCATTGTCCCTAAGTTCAGTATGTGCAGTACACTTAAAAGTACTTATGTGAACAAAATTGGACAGTGCAGTACAGCACAGTGCAGTACAGCACAGTGATGGGTTGAGACCTAGTCTGCTGTGCAAGGAAGACCTTGCAATGCAGAACTTTCCAGAACCCCAAGTTGGAGGCAATACATCACGGCATATCATATTCACAATCACTGCAGAGCATGGGCCCTGCCCTGCTGCACAGCATAGCGCAGCTGACTATGGCAATACATCACATCACATCACATCGTATGCTTGTGTGTGGGTGGAAGGGGGGGGGGGTAATTTACATCACATCACAACAGTGGGGGTGGGGGAGGGGGAGGGGGGTGGTGACAAATAATTTCCAGGCGTTTGTGGCAAGAGGACTCAACTTGTTCGAACAGACTAACGATATGTGAACATGCGTGTGGGCATAAGATTGAAAAATAAATTCAAATAGTTAGTGTATAAAATTCAAATAGTTCGCGTGTATATATTCCATCCGACAACACTCATCTCTGGCATCCCCCCCCCCCGCCCCCCCATCAAGGGCTCAACTAAAACTTGGTGAAATATCTATCAATACAAGAAACTTACAGTTAGGGGGAATATATAAAATAATTATACCTCTAGATCTAGGTGAAATGCTTAGATAAATAAATTTTTAAAAAAGTTTCAGCGCCACGCTGTATTACATTCCACTTGGTTTAAACAGTTTTATTTGTTCAGAAAACAACAAGCAACAGTATATGATATGAGTACAACAAGCAAAGCTTATATGGGTACTCAAACATCCATATATATGCAAGGATAGGCTGCAGCTGAACAACATTGCATCAAATAATGAACGATAAGACATGATAAGATAACGTAAGTATTTAAAGATTGTGAAAATACCAGAAAAACAAAAACAAAAACAATGAATAAACAATAACAAGGGGGTAGATGCATCACGGCAATGCAAGGCAACACCATCGCAAGACTGATAGTAACATGCTTACACCAGAAAACAATAATACAAACATACAATTATGATATTATGTACACGCACATGCATACGGACAAGGCCGCACGCGCGCGTGCCATGAATGTGCAACATACAATATCAAAGTTGTTTTGCTAATAGAAATTGTCATCCTAAATGAAACCTTTCCGACAGTAAGATAAATTTCCCTACAGCTGCAAATATTGTATAATTATCTTGTATACTTTTATCATTTTTACCATACAATAAAGCTGTAACATCAGATTTTATGTCACCAGACAAGACATCTATGGTGACCACACGGCTCTGGTGGTAAAGAGGGCAGTTTATCAAATAATGAGCAGCATCCTCAACAGCGGCCCCACATTCACATGAAGACCAGTTAGTTAAATGGCGTCGGAATAAGTCATGCTTTAAATCACTCATTTCTAACCTAAGTTTACAAAGTATTATTTCTGTTTGCCTATTGGGTAAATAAAAGTACTTGGGCACTATACTGTCTGTTGTATTAAGGTAGTGCTTAAGAAGACTTAAGGAATTCTGCTGCTTGATTTCCTCTGGTAAATCATTCCAAAGGCAAGTGGCAGAAGGAAAAAAAGAGGATTTATACAATTCCGTTCTGCAACGTGGAATCTGCCTTTCTAAAGGATTTCGACGATGATATGGATTAAATGAAGAAACAAGATGTGGAAGACGATCTATCAAATATAAAGGAGCCATGCCGTGAACAAGTTTATAATACAAAATTATCTTATGGCGACGACGTCTTTCTTTCAAGGATATAAACCCAGACTCAGTATAAAGTTTCTCGTGGCTTGTCCCTTTTTACAGTACCAACAATAGTTCTGAGAGCATCAAGATGTAGACTTTCTAATTCATTTGCTAATTTCTGACTACAGTTGTCCCAAACAACATCCGAAAAATCAAAATGAGGCATAATAAATGATTTATACATAACTTCTAATGATCTACGACTAAGCCGATATTTAAAGGAACGAAGACAAGCTATAAGAACACGACATTTCGAAATAACAGATTTTATATGTAAGTCCCATTTACAGTTGTTTTGAATAATAACCCCTAGGTGCTTATGATAATCTGTTTCTTGTAACGTTACATCACCAAATTTAAGAGGGAATGTTTGTACTAGATTTTGGGTTGAAATTGTCAAAAGTTCAGTTTTAGAAGGGTTGAATTTAGTTTTCCATCTAGAAGCCCACTCAGTAATTTTATTAAGATTAGAGTTTAGTATTTCTGTTCTGGTGTTGTTGTTTTCTAAGCCTAGATATATGCTAGTGTCGTCTGCAAAAAGTTTAACCTCTGCCTGGATATTATCGACAATGTCATTAATATAAATAAGAAATAATAGAGGTCCAAGCACAGAGCCCTGTGGAACGCCAGCTGAAAGAGGGAGATAAGGTGACTTACTTCCCTTCAGAACAACTGCCTGGGTGCGGTCTTTTAAGTAATCAGTAAGCCAAGCGAGCAGTTGACCTCTAATACCCATAGCAGATAGTTTGCAGAGTAGTGCACGGTGCCAGACTTTATCGAAAGCTTTTGAAACGTCAAAGAAAATCGCTTGTACTGTAGTTTTAGAATCCAAAAATTTACAAAAGTCATCATAAATACTCAAAAGTTGATAGGTAGTTGAGTCAGCAGGAATAAAGCCAGACTGGGCAGGTGTTAACAAGTTATTTGTCACTAAGTATGTAAAAATATGCTTTTGCACACACTTTTCCATTACCTTACCCACGCAGCTCAAAAGGGAAATAGGACGATAATTTTCACATTTCTGTTTGTCACCTTTTTTAAAGACAGGCGTAACATGAGCCAGCTTCCAGATTAATGGACATCTACCTTCTGTTAGTGAACGATTAAAGAGACAGCACATAGGTCCTGAAAGAACATATGCTGCAGCTTTTAATATCTTATTATGCACTAAATCTGGGCCGACAGCTTTTTTAACATCAAGATCTTTTAAAAATCCAGTCACCACATCCTTTGTTACAATAAGCGGATTAGCTAGACTATTGCATTCATTTATAGTAGGAACATCATCATCACCATTTTCGACTGTACACTGTTTGACAAAGTATTGATTAAAAGCAATTGCCTTATCTAATGAACTATAATACACCTGACCACTATCTTCAATAGGAGGAATTTCATCCTGAGGCATTCCCTTTTTAGATATAAATGTTTTAACTAACTTCCACCAGTCCTTAGACCCAAAGCGATCAGGAGAAGAAACACGACTGTCTAAATCTGCAATATATTCTGCTTTTCTCTGCCTGATAACTGTAGTTAGATTATTTCGAGATTGGCGAAATGACGCCCAAGCCTGGTTAGTGTTCAAAGATTTTGCTGTTTTATGAATTTTGTTTTTCTGTTTTATTAGTCTTTTAATTTCGGAATTTATCCATGGTGCATCTTTTTCATTAATTG
>JASPKP010000936.1:20000-32500 GCA_030674155.1 Stramonita haemastoma
CACACAGTTACTTGCAGTGTTTTCTGTATTGTGAGAAATATCAAACCACTAATCATTTTTAAAGACTTAATATGATCTATAGAAAGCAAGATTTTTTGTGACATTTTTATTACAGGGGCAAAATCACACCAAAGTGTGGTCTGCGACAATATTTCTCTGGAATATTTTAGATTCTGAAATCAATCTAGTACTGGACAAGAAAAAATGAGATGGAGTGTACTTTATAAATTCTTTTTAACAAGTCTACATAGAGCATAAATGTTTTTTTTTTTCTCACCTTTCCTGTATAATAGATATTTGACTATGAACTGTTATTTCAGAACCCCCCCCCTCCCCCCCCCCCCCCCCAAGATATTGTATGTATGCTCAGCCTCACATGCACACATACTTAGCCTCACATACTCATAGGGACACACACACACACACACACACACACACACCACACACACACACACACACACACACACACACACACACACCACAAGAATAAAATCAATATTTTTAAAAATAAATAAATGAAATAAACACACATACACACAAACACACACACACACACACCACACACACGCGCACGCACGCACGCACGCACGCACGCACGCACGCACGCACGCACGCACGCACACACACACACACACACACACACACACACACACACACACACATGATGTATGCAAAAGATGGAAAAGCAACACCTTGGCATTCATCATTGGATTCACAGGTTTGTGAGAAAGAGGAAGCTTGAACACCTGGAAATTAATAACCCACAGAAACACAAATTACACACATGTGCGTGCCTTCCCCTGTCCCCCCCCCCTCCTCACACACACACACACACACACACACACACCCCACACACACACACACACACACACACACACACACACACACACACACACACAATGAGAGCACACACACACATACACATACACACACACTCACTCACACTCACACACACTCACACTCACACACACACAAACACACACACCACTCACACTCACACTTCACACTCACACTCACTCACACACACACACACACACACACACACACACACACACACACACACACACACACACACACACACACACACACACACACACACACACACACACACACTCACTCACTCACTCACTCACACACTCACACACACACACTTACACACACACATGGTTGAAAATGAATGGGTATACCATTTGTTGGCAAAATTATTACACAGAAGTGGTATTTTGTAAGGGAAAGAGAGCATGACCACCTAGAAAATAAAGAAATTAAATGCATGCATTCAGAGTCACCCAGATGGGCAACACACATGCACGCACGCACGCACGCACGCACGCACGCACGCACGCACGCACACACACACACACACACACACACACACACACACACACACACACACACACACACACACACACCCCTATATCCCCCCTACACATACCCCCTCCTATACACACCGCACACACACACACACCACACACACACACACACACACACACACACACACACACACACACACACACACACACACACACACACACCACACAGCACACACACTCACAGTCACACTCACACACACACACACACACACACACACACACACACACACAACACACACACACACACACACACACACACACACACACACACACACACACACACAACACCAACAGCACACACACTCACAGTCACACTCACACACTCAGACACACACATGCACACAAACATGCACACACACATGCACACACACTGCACACACACACACACACACACACTCTGACACTGACACTGACACACATGCACACTGACACTGACACACATGCACACTGACACACACACACTGACACAACACATACACATACACACACACACATACACACACACACACACACACACAATTTTCTTTAAAAAGTTTTATTTACTAAATTTACAAAAAAAGCAATATGCATCTGGGGCGAAAATATTTCTGTTATATTGTTTTAGAATGCAGAGACTTGAAATTTTTTTATTATTTTTCACTGTCTTTTTAGAGGCGAAGCAAATTCTAAAAGACATTTAATTAATGATAGAAGTGGTATTGTCATTAAGTCATAGTCATATTATCACTTCTCAGAGTATAATGATTTTATACTAGTTATTTGAATTGCAAAATTAGTGTTTAAGCTGTTATGTTCCTCTTTTCAATGCTCTTGTTTTATGGCTTTAGTTTTTGTTTCCTATCATTGTTTGATGCAGATAATTAGCTATGTGCACACCCCAACTCACCCATCCCTCACTCACCCACACACACTTTCCGTCTGATATTACAAAATATTGTAATACATAATGTCTGATATCACTCTTTGTGGAAGGATGTTAAACTGAAGAATTAACACACACACATGCACGCACGCACGCACGCACGCACGCACACACTTAAGTAGATTTCTCTCTCTTTCTCTGTTTGTCTGTCTGTTGGTTTATCTCTATCTAACTGTCTGTCTGTCTGTCTGTCTGTCTGTCTGTCTATCTATCTATCTATGATCTATCTATCTAACCTATCCAGTCTCCTATCGTCTGGTAAGTGGAAAGTCGTTAAAATTGAAGACTTACTTACACACATAGTCTCTCTCTCTCTCTCTCTCTCTCTCTCTCTCTCTCTCTCTCTCTCTCTCTCCTCTCTCTCTCTCTCTCTCTCTCTCTCTCTCTCTCTCTCTCTCTCTCTGTGATATAGCTACTAAAGTACCACTATACACAAGAGTGGGCAAGGTGAAGGATGTCTGTGTGATCAATCAAGGAGAGCAGATCAGATGACGGGAACTGTGATGTATGATACACGCATGTGCTAAATAATCCCTTCTTAGTTTTCCAGCCAGAGGAACAGATCACTGTGCTCCCTTGGAAGGAAGTGAGAGAGAGAGAGAGAGAGAGAGAGAGAGAGAGAGAGAGAGAGAGAGAGAGAGAGAGAGAGAGAGGAGAGAGAGCGAGCGAGCTGGGGGATCAAGTTTACATGTCTCCAGAAAGAGGGGCAATAACTACAGAACAAAACAATAAGGCTAACATAAAAGATAAAGTGAAGATCCACTACCCCAAGCCCCCTCCCCCCAAAAAAAAACTCACAGAAAACCCCCCACCAAACAAACTAACCCCCAAAAAACAACAAAAACCTCCTCAAACAAAACAAAACAACCATGAGGAGTAACTAGTAAAAAACCCCAACAACTAAAGGAAGATATACTGTTTATGAGAATGTAGAAGCATTGGTTTTGTTAATACCTCTTGACCACTCCCTTTGCAAGTTAAATTAATTTTTTTTTAAATTATGCCATTACTCAGAGCTTTAAAACAAATTGCTTAGAACTTCTTCTAAACATGATAACTGGATGAATGCATTTGCTTCAAGAAAAGCAATTGTTTGAATCTGGTTGAGAGTTGTGTAGATTCATCCCCCAGCCATGAAAATATGGACCACAAGTGGTGGTGTGGGTGCTAATCTTTTCATTGAGATGTGCAGTATGTATTTAGTGCTTGAACCCATGGCAACAAGAGAGCTGTCTCTGGCAGCGGCAAAATCATATTTAAAAAGTTTTAAGAAAAAGCAACTTATAGAAGAAAAAAATCATGGATGTACACACTCTCATTCACCTGTAGACATATCCACATACCTTATGTATCTTTATTATATATATTATATATATACACACCACATATCATATCTTTAAAACGGGTGGTGCTGCATTGTATCAGTTGAGGTGCTGGTCATGGGAAGAAGAGTTTAATCATTCAAATAGGGATCTATATTACTGTGATTTATAATATTAATATTACATTATCCACACACACACACACGGCGCCGGTTACACCTTATACTGGTCAGGCAAGCCCCAATCCGAACGACGCCTTTCAGGTGTAGGCTTCATGATCAAGAACACCATTGCCTCAAAGCTGGAGAACTTACCAACAGGTCATTCAGACCGTATCATCTCCATGCGTCTGCCACTGGAGAACAAGCAGCACATCACTCTCTTCAGTGTGTATTCCCCGACTCTTCAAGCAGACCCTGCAGACAAGAACAAATTCTACTGTGACCTGCGCAGCCTGGTAAGAAACACCCCTGCAGACGACAAGGTCATTATCCTTGGGGATTTCAATGCTAGAGTTGGCCGAGATTCAGAAGCCTGGAAGGGAGTCTTGGGGAAACATGGAGTTGGGAATTGCAATGACAACGGGCGTCTCCTGCTAGAGTTCTGCACTGAACTGCAGTTAATCATCACTAACACAATCTTCCAGCAGAAGGACAGTCTAAAAACAACCTGGATGCATCCTCGGTCCAAACATTGGCACCTCATAGACTACGTCTTAGTGCGCCAGAAAGACCAAAGTGATGTCTTGCACACCAGAGTGATGCCCAGTGCAGAATGCCACACAGACCACCGCCTCGTGCGATGCAACCTCAGCCTGCACATCAAGCCAAAGTCAAAACGGGGAGGTCCCCCCAGAAAGAAACTCCAGGTTGGCAGCCTCAAGTCCGCTGAAGTGAAAGCTGAGCTACAGTCCAACCTCCAGTCAAAGCTGGAAGTCGAGGACTGCCCCTCTGACCCCTGTCCAGAAACGCTCTGGACCCGCCTAAAAACTGCCATCCTGCAGACCTCTGCAGAGGTCTTGGGCTTTTCCACCAAGAAGAACAAGGACTGGTTCGACGAAAATGACCAAGAAATACAAGATCTGCTGGCGAAGAAGAGAAGTGCCCACCAGGCTCACCTTGCACAACCATCTTGTCCAGCAAAGAAAGCTGCCTTTCGTCTTACATGCAGCAACCTCCAGCGCCAGCTTAGAGTTATCCAAAACGAGTGGTGGACTAACCTCGCCCAGAATACTCAGCTCTGCGCTGACACAGGTGACTACAGAGGCTTCTACGAAGCTTTGAAGGCAGTCTATGGACCCTCTCACCAAGTGTTGAGTCCTTTGCGCAGCACTGACGGCCAGGCACTCCTCACAGACAAGATGTCCATATTGAACCGCTGGGCTGAACACTTTCAAACCCTCTTCAGCGCTGATCGCACTGTTGATGACGCAGTGATCCACCAGATCCCACAGCAACCAGTGAAAGAAGAACTGGACGAAGCCCCAACCCTGGAAGAGGTAACTAAAGCCATAGAACAACTGAAGAGTGGGAAGGCTGCAGGCGTCGACGGTATTCCACCAGAATTATGGAAAAACGGGGGGCAAACACTGCACTGCAAGCTCCATGAATTTTTTGTTTGCTGCTGGGAGCAGGAAAGTTACCACAAAACCTTCGTGATGCAATCATAATCACCCTTTACAAAAACAAAGGGGAAAGATCAGATTGCTCCAACTACAGGGGGATAACTCTTCTCTCCATCGCTGGCAAAATCCTTGCAAGAGTTCTCCTCAACAGACTAGTGCCTGCTGTTGCAGAACACCACCTCCCTGAGAGCCAGTGTGGCTTCAGAGCTAACAGGGGTACCACTGACATGGTCTTCGTGCTCAGACAACTTCAAGAAAAGTGCCGCGAACAGAACAAGGGACTGTACATCACCTTCGTTGATTTAACCAAGGCATTTGACACTGTGAGCAGGAAGGGCCTGTGGCAGATCATGGAGCGTCTTGGCTGTCCCCCAAAGTTTCTCAACATGGTGATCCAGCTACATGAAGACCAGCGTGGCCAGGTCAGAAACAGCAACGACCTCTCAGAGCCTTTCCCAATCACAAACGGGGTGAAGCAGGGCTGCGTTCTTGCACCAACCCTCTTCACTATCTTCTTCAGCATGATGCTTCACGGGCCACAGAAGATCTTGATGACGAAGACGGAGTTTTCATACACTACCGCACAGATGGCAGCCTATTCAACCTGCGGCGTCTTCAGGCCCACACCAAAACCCTGGAGCAACAAATTCGAGAGCTACTTTTTGCTGATGATGCTGCCCTTGTAGCCCACACAGAAACCGCCCTGCAGCATGTAACATCCTGTTTTGCAGAGGCAGCCCAGCTCTTCGGACTCGAAGTCAGCCTGAAGAAGACAGAGGTTCTCTACCAGCCCGCACCTCAGGTAGCGTACCACCCACCTCACATTACAATTGGTGAGACAGAACTGAAGACAGTCCAGCAGTTTACCTACCTGGGATGCACAATCTCCTCTGACGCAAAGATTGATAAAGATGTAGACAACAGACTGGCAAAGGCAAACAGTGCTTTTGGCAGACTCTACCACCGTGTCTGGAAAAACAAACACCTGAAGAAAGACACCAAGATCAGTGTCTACAGAGCCGTGGTACTGACCACCCTCCTGTACGGCTCTGAGTCATGGGTCACATACAGACACCACCTGCGAATTCTGGAACGCTTCCACCAACGCTGTCTCCGCTCCATCCTCGACATCCACTGGAGCGACTTCACCACGAATGCTGAGGTGCTGGAGCAAGCAGGGATCACCAGCATTGAGGCCATGTTGCTGAAAACGCAGCTACGCTGGGCAGGGCATGTCTCTAGAATGGAGGACCATCGCCTACCGAAGATGGTTCTCTACGGTGAACTTTCCACCGGACACCGCTACAGAGGCGCACCAAAGAAGAGATTTAAAGACTCTCTGAAGAAATCTCTGTCAGCCTGCCTCATAGACCATAACCAGTGGTCAGTCCTTGCTGCTGACCGGCAGGCCTGGCGACACACTGTGCATCAGTCGGTCTCCTCCTTTGAGGACAATCGCAGAGCGGCCCTTGAGGAGAGGTGAATGAGGAGGAAGAACCGCGTCCCCTCTACATCAACCCCAGAATCGACTTTCCCCTGCAGCCGCTGCGGCCGGGTTTGTTTGTCACGCATTGGACTGAACAGCCACCAGCGAGCCTGCACCAGACGTGAACAGTGCCCTTAATCTTCGTTCGCGAAGCCAAGCCATGATATGATATGATTACATTATATAAAAAAACAACACAACCAATGAACCAAACCTTGATTGCAACAACTACATGCACAGCCTGACCATCTCATCAAATCCCCCATCCACCTCCTCCCTAAAACTGTCACAATTCTCTGGCCCCTCTCTCTTGTCTTGCCCCATAAATGTACAGCATGAGTGTTCATCATCTGTTTGTGTATTGTGTTGTGTTGTAAATCTTGAGGGCAAAGAGCCAACCTCCACTATAGTAGATACATAGAATAGATAGAGATGTATAACACAGCAGTTCAGCATGAACTAGATAGAGGATAGGTGAGAGGATGGAGATTGGGCAGGTAGGAGGAGAGAGAGAGAGAGAGAGAGAGATAGAGAGAGAGAGAGAGAGAGAGAGAGAGAGAGAGAGAGAGAGAGAGAGAGAGAGAGAGAGAGAGAGGGTGGGGGGGTACTGCCGTTGACATCACAGTCCTTTTTGGCAAGGAGCACAAAAATATCCCCTGTATCAGTGTATGGGAGACATTACTTGCCCTGGGAAGAAACAAAGAAATAACCATAGTTTCTAATGAAGAAAGAAAACTGAAACAAATTAAAAGAAAGAGTCAATTTGGTGTTTAAACCTTCCAGATATTGAAACAGCCATTCACATATTATAAACATGTTCACTTGATACTTCAGTACACCCAGAGAGAGAGAGAGGGAGGAGGAGGGAGGGAGGGAGGGAGGAGAGAGAGAGAGAGAGAGAGAGAGAGAGAGAGAGAGAGAGAGAGAGAGATTCTTTGGTAAGAATTCCCTTTTATCTATCCCTCTCTGTGTGTCTATCTACCTTGTTCCTTTTCTTCCTGTCATCTCCTTGTCTATTTTTTGCCTTCTTAGTCCATTCTGATGCCTTTTTTTTCTCCCAGAAAGACTTAAAAGATAGCCATTATCTCCGATGCTGAAGTCTGATGTGCTGGGCCTGACTTGTCAGGCGCTTAATGGCAGTGTGACGCGTTTTCGCTCATATGACAGACAACAGTAGTTGCTGTCTGAGCGTTTGATGAAGAAGAAAAGAAGAAGATTGTAGAAGACATGAAACTTGTTTACAGTTCACAGTATGATAAACCCTTTTCAACTGAAGTAGAGTCTAACTCTAAGCAAACTTGTGTTTGTCAGAGAATGTGGGCTTTTGTTTGTTTTCTTTGTCAGTTTTGATATGTGCTTTGTATGCTTTCCATCGTCTACTTCTTAATCTTTACTCCCATTACAAAAATTCACATTGCTTTCATAATACAGGCATTGTTGCAACCTCTAACATGTTTTCTTGATTTCTGTAGGGACACTCCCCCCTCCCTCATCTCCCCATCACACACCCCCTAGCAGATTGATACTCTCGATCTATGCTGGGGAACAGAAAAAGGATGGACAATAATACAGAGCATGTGAAGAAGGAGGCTAGAGTAGAGATGAGACCTGTGTGTTTTGTGTTCTCCTTGAAAACGGCTTTCCCAAATTAAACACAGCATTTCTTTCTGCAACACCCCCTCCTTCCTGCATTTTGCAAGTACAGTCTTCTTTATTTTGTTTTTTTTTGTAGGCGTTCTTCTGATTGACCTCTCTGGGGATCTAAATGCTGATTTAGAAGAGGATTTTGTCCAGTCTCTGGTGTGAGCTGATTAAATGTTTGTTGCTGCAGTGATGTCTTTTTGGTTCTGAGAATACTGGAGTGTTGAGGAAGAGGGGAGGACCTGGTGGAAAGGAGAGGAGAGGAGAGAAGGGGAAGGAAAGGGAGAGCTGGTGATAAGGGATATTCCTGGCTGACCTTTTTGGGTTTTTTTTTCTCATTTCAGCTTCAAACCATTTCATCAGTATAAATTTGTCTTTTTCTGATATTTGTCCAATCACTGAAAGTTCAGCCTTCAGCAAAATGCAACAGATCAAATTTTTTTTTTTATCAACAAGCAAGCAAGCAAGCAAGCAAGCAAGCAGCCAACCAACCAACCAACCAACCAACCAACCAACCAACCAACCAACCAACCAACCAACCAACCAAGCAAACAAACAACCAACTTGGAAGATAGTGATAAAGAGTAGTCTTAGGCATGTACTTAGGGGAGGAGGGAAAAAAACAACAACCCAAAACAAAGAGGATATCGATTCACCCAGTTTCTAAATTTTCCGATAGCATGTTAAACATGACTGTACTTTTTGCTCTTTTGACCTTTTAAGAATTTTTATGTTTAAGCCCATCTTTTTGGGGGGTTGGGGGTTGGGGTGGGGGCGCACAGGGGTGGGGTAGGGGTAGGGTGGGGTGGGGGTGTCCAATTTAAAACACCCCCAGCAGCCCCCCCCACTCACCTGCCCCAAAAGAGGCCTACACCAAATGGATCTAGGGAGGAACCCTGACCGACTGGCCCTGTTGTCTTTTTATGGCCAAATTCTAATCAGAACTTTTTTTCTTTCCATCGTTCTTGTTTTCTTTCTCCATACTGTAGTGTTTTTTTTTGCCCACCTTCTTGGTCTGGTCCTTCACCAGTTAGACAGTTGATTGAAGGTTTTTGTCCTCCTAGGAAGAATCTTTTAAGTTCGTTGTTTTTTTTTTCCCCCCCTGTCAGGTAGACTGCGTTTTCTCGTTTGCTTCAAGAGGTCTTGATTTATGGTTCAGACTTATTGTGGCCTGTGGGAAGGGGGAAAAAAATATCTTTTTGTTTTGTTTTTTGGTTGGTGTCAGATTTGGAGATCTGTGGGTTTGCACTTATAGCCTGGGGAGAGACAAGATGAAAAGAACAGAACTGAGTTTCTTTGACTTGAAAAGAATACAAAGCAAAGTGTAAGATCTTGTCTAGCTAGATACATACACTCACACGACAGCACGCACACACACACACACACACACACACACACACACACACACACACACACACACACACACACACACACACACACACAGACACACACACACACACACACACACACCCATGTATATGTAATATATATTTTTCCCCCTCCTGACCTGGGCTGTTGTTTTACTGTTTCATACCCCCCACCTGTCATTTTAGTATGAATGGAACTGAAAATAACTCTGACTTAATTCTCTTTAGCCAGTATTGAGGAGAGAGACCAGCAGTAAGTAACAAACCGCCTGTCTTCATGTTTGTGTTGCCCTGTGACCAGGATGGCAGCGAGGACAGCTTATCCAGCGCCCAGGTGGACGGCTACAGCAACAACACCAGCAACAACCTCTCCGCCCCCACCGCCACCACTGCCGCCACCGCCAACAGCGCATCAGCCAGCACCGCAGCCACCACAACCACCGGCAAGTCTCCGCTGAAGCGGCACAAGGGGTCGCGCAAGGCGCGGCAGGAATGGGAGATCCTGGAAGGGCTGCGGGATGGGCAGAAGTGTGCGGAGAAGCCCGACAAGTACCAGGGCTTCCTCATGAAGCGCCGCAAGTGGCCCATGAAAGGCTGGCACAAGGTCAGTCAGTGGTGATTCGTCTTTTTGGGGTTTTTTTGTTGTTGTTGTTGTTGGTTGGTTGGTTTGTTTTTGTTCCTTGGCTAGAGCTCTAAGGTTCACCGATGGTGAGATTTTTTGGTGTATGTTACCTGTTCCCCCCTCCCCCCTCTCCTCCCAGTATTTAGGTAGCTGCTTTTCAACTCTGAGGATGGTGTCTAAACATGACACCTGTTTGCATGCGTTTTTTTATGATTTTGTCATCCATTCCTACTGGTACTTGATGGCCTACTCCTCTGAAAGGTGGAGCACGTTTTTAATGCTGCGCAAGATGTTCTGCATGCATTCGCTCATGGGGCCTGGGTTTCTAGTCTGCTATGAATGACTTTGACATTCAGTTTTATTTTCTAGTCAAACTGGGAAGAAAGGGCAAGGCTGGTAATCAAACCCAGAACCTCACTGTTTACTTGTTAGGCAGGTGAATGTCTTTACCTTCCTGTCACCCTCCTTCTTACTACATGTATGTAGTAAGTCTGTAGTTGTGGTGTCAGATTTTTTTGTTGGTAAGTGTTAGCCTTTGAACATAATAGTTTTTCAACCCAAGTCTACTTCTCCTTTTTAAAAAATATTTTAAAATATATATAAATGATTGAAGACAGGGCAATCAAACAATATATGATAGACTGAAATTAAAAAGAAGAACAAATGCAAAAAGCATTCATGGAATATTTTGCTTTTCCTGAGCATTCAGGTATGTACAGTGCGTTTTTGCAAAAAAAAAGGAAATCATTTATTTCATATGATGATAAATTTAGGCCTATACTATTAATCAATTTTCACTATGGCATTCTGAAGTACCTCTGTGTGTGTGTGTGTGTGTGTGTGGTGTGTGTGTGTGTGTGTGTGTGTGTGTGTGTGTGTGTGTGTGTGCGCGCGCGTGCGCGTGCGTGCGCGCGCGCGCGCGCGCTTGCATGCTTGTGTATGAATGCATGCTTGTGTATATAATATATATTTTGAGCTTGTGTAACCATGCATATATTATTTATGCTTGCATACATACATACATGTGCTCATTGAGAGATGTTTCTTGCTTTAATAAACATTGTTGTGAGCCCCCAGGGTGTTACTCTGGGGAACTTGCATCACCATAAAACTTTGTTGTTCTGCTTCCATTTTGCAGAGATTGTTTGTTCTCGAGAAAGGGATCCTCACCTACGCAAAGTCCCACAACGATGTGAGTAAAGAAAATTACTTTTTTCCCTTCTCCTCCTCTGTTGTCTTTTGTCTGTTGTCTGTTGTCTGTTGTTGTTGTTGTTGTTGTTGTTGTTGTTGTGTGTGTGTGTACACGTGTGTGTGTTTTGTAAACCATAAGGCACAACTTATAATTTAGTGATCAATCTGAATGTAATTGTAAGAGAAGGCAAAGTGCAATCAGAAGAGAGGCTATGTGATATCAATGAAGAGGCTGCAAACATTGTATAATCATGTCACTGCAAACAGTATAATGATCATGTCCCTGCAAGGCAAGTGTGCGCATGCAGAGGTGAACACAAAGCCGCTAGTGAAGCAAACGGGCTTGCCACAATTAAACGTGCTGCAGAGTTTGCTAGGGGACGTGGCTAAAGTAACTCCATCACTCTGCCACCACTCTAATCTAATTCCTCCCTCAGAGTTGATTTGAAGGCTGATTAACTAGTCAGCAGACTCCCTAGGGAAGTTGACAGACGCTAAATAAGTATGGGGGAGATAGATTACTGGTTGAGGTCTAACATTTCCGTACTGCCAGTCAGTACTGAGTGATCGCTCTTTGTTTGCGCTAGATGGGAATACTCTGAATAGAGAGATATTCGTCTCAGAATAGTGGTTAGTTTGTGTATTCCATGAAAAAGATGTAAAATTCTCTGTAAGTCTTTTTGGAAAAGAGGCAGGGAATGGACCAAGAAGGCAGAAAATAGACAAGAGGGAGGTGACAGGAAGTAAAGGAACAAGGCAAAAACAGAGAGAGGGGGAAAAAAAGAGGAGAATTCATAGCACAGAATTTCCAGAAGGTGGGGATGCTGTTTATTTTGACAGCTCCTGGCATCCCCATGAGGGAGGAAAACGAAACAAAAACTCAAAAACAAACCTGCCACATCTTTTTCTAGAAAAAAAAGAAAATTGGAAATCTATTTTTTTTAATTCAATC
>JASPKP010009371.1:0-10432 GCA_030674155.1 Stramonita haemastoma
CAACCTTTCTGCATGTGAATGCACAGGTGTGCCCCTCGTGCGGGGTGTGTTTTGTGTGGGTGTTGGGCCCTTTTGGGCTGGGGGTGTGTGTTGTGTTTAAGTGTGCAATGGCTTTTTTGTGAGTGAGGACGCATGAACAAGTGAAAAAGTGTGCATTTGGGTAGGCATATGCGGTTTTTCGCAGGTGCACATGTGTAGTTTGGGTGCTAAAAAATTGGAAGGAAAAAAAATTTTATTGACTGCTTTCCACTTTGGGGGGTATAGCTAAGTGGCCCAAACACTTGCTTTTCCCCAAATAAGGGTTAAACAGCACGAGCGTGGGGTTTCCAGGTGGATGGGGGACGGTTTGCGCACCTTGGCTTCAACAGTCCCACTACTCCCCCCGCTGTAAATGGGGACCTGCACTTGTAGGATCAGGGGAAGGTAAAGCACGAGGGAAGAGGAATGCGCCGCCCCAAAATGCTGGCCCCCCAGAGAAGCTGAGGTCTTGAGCCCCGCTAGACCAATCAATTTTCACTAGGGCCCCGGGAAAAACACTGTACCTGTCATATTTCAGTTCACACCTAAGTTGGGTGCGCTGGTCGACTTGCCAGGCGCCTAACAGCCGCAGTCATTTTTTTTGGTATAAAGACAACAAATTTGCGTCAATTTGAGACAACGCGACGACAACGAAAAGAACAACAAAAAGAAAAGGAAAAAGAAAGAGAAACAATAACACACCAACAAAACAACAACAATAGAAAGGGGTTTTAGGTATTTTTCCCGGCTTTCAGTCCTTCTGGTAGAGGCATGAAAAACCTCCTTTTTAAAAGAAAAATGGGGATTTTCTCAGAGCCATGTCAGAAGTTGTGGTGATATGTGGTGAAGAATGGGCACTTTTTTGGCAGGGGTGTGGGCCCTAAAAAATTTTCTTTCAGTACATTTACTTCTCTGTTTGTTGTTGTCTTCTTCTGTCTGTCGTCTGTCGTCGTCTGTCTGTATGTGTGTGTGTCTGTGTGTGTGTGTGGTTTGTGTTGTGTGTGTGTGGTGTGTGGTGTGTGTGTGTGTGTGTTTTGTGGTATCAAGTGCGAGTCCTGTAAATCTTCCGTCTGTGTTGTCTGTCTTTTCTTTTTCTTTTTTCCAGTCTCTGTCTGTCTTGTCTTTTTTTTTGTCGTCTGCGTCTGTCTGTCTGTCGTCTTCTGTCTGTCTGTTGTTGTCTGTCGCTTTTCTTCTGTCTTCTCCTTCTCTCCTCTTCCCCTCTCCCTCTCTCTCCTCCCCCTTTCCCCTTCCTCTCCTCTTTTCTCTCTCTCTCTCCTTTCTATCTGTTGCTGTCTGTCTGTCTGTTGTCTATCTCTCTTTCTCTTTTTTTCAGGGTTTAGTTTTTGCAGTCCAGTCAGTAGTGTCTTTGCCTACGCGCGCCGTGCGTGCGTGGTGTTGGGTGTGTTTGTTGTGTGTGTGGGTGTGTGTGGGCGCGCATACAACGTGCGTATGCCGTCCCGACAAAGTGCAAAAGTTTGATGAAGTTTTTTGTCATTCTTTCAAAGGGCATGGGACCGTTCTATTTCCCCAGTTTTTCCCGTATCGGCGGTAGGGTTTTAAAAAACAATGCACGGGGCCACCATTCCGTTTAAAAAGCGTAATGTTTTTGCTTGGGGCGTGTCAGAGGTGGGGGTTTTTTTTTTGGGGAAGATGTGACTCGTTTTTGACATGGGAGTGCGGGACCGGGGAAAACCCTCATTTTACAGTAGGTTTCCCCATGTTTTGTTTTTGGCCCTGCAAAATTATTGAGGGGTTTCCAGGATTTTTTGTTCCTTGTAGGGGTTTTTTGTGTCGGGTTTTCTTTTGGGGGCCCTTTTCTCTATCCCATGGGGTTTTTTGTTTTTTCCTTTCTGGTTTTTGTGTGTTCCTGTGATTGCCTTTTTGGCCTTTTTTTTCCTTTTTTCTATCTCCCCTCCCTCTTCTCTCTCTCTCTCTCTCTCTCTCCTCCCCCTCTTCCCTTTTCTCCTCCTCTCTTCTCCCCTCTCCTCTCTTTCCCTCTCTCTCTCCTCCTCCCCCCCTTCCCCATCTCTCTCTCCTTCCTCCCCTCCCCCCTCTTCTCTCTCTCCTCTCTCCTCCTTCCCCTCCTCTCTCTCTCCCCTCCTCTCTCTCTCTCCTCCCCTCTCTCCTCTCTCTCCTCTTCTCTCTCCCCCTCTCCCCCTTTTCCCTTTTCCCCTCTCCCTCTCCTCCCCCCTTCCTTCCCCCTCCTCTCCTCTCTCCTCTCTTTTTCTTCTTTCTTTCTTTTCTTTCTATTCCTGATCCTTCGGGCCTTTGTTTCTCCCCTCTCTCTCTCCATTCCCTCCAACATACCCTTTTCTCGCTCCCCTAGACCTGCTCCCCGAGTTCTTTGTCTGTCGACTGCCGCGTTGCGCGTTTTCGCGCCGCTGTCGCCCCCCCCCCCCCCTCCCTCCCCCTCCCCCCCCCCTCCCCCTCCCTCCCCTCTCTCTCTTCTCGTCTCTCTTCAACACACACACACACACACACACCACACCCCAAAAACACACCCACAAAACACACACACGTACACACACACCCACACACACACCACACACCCCACACCGCACTCCCTCTGATTGCCTGTCCTAATATACTACCTGTCTGCCCAGTCTCTTTCTGTCTTTTTCTTAAGATGGGGAGGGATACAATCCCTACAGCTTAGGGGCAAAAAAAAACGTTCTGCAAAATCGTCGGGATTTGAAATCAATAAAAGCAAGGGGGAAAATGTGGGAGGGCAGATGGGACTTCAGACGATGTTTTAATGTCATTTTTAAAAAACGACTGGTTTTATAAAATTTCGAAGGGCCCAGAGTGCCCCCACAGATTAAAAGGGTTGCAGGAAAAAAGGGGAAGGAGAAAGAGGTAATAGAAAACAACAGGGGGGGGGGGTTTGGACACGAACTGAGGGACGGACACGGACGAAAGAGGACAGAGACGGGGAGGGGGATGGGGAAAAGGATAACGATAGTGATAGATAGACAGACAGACAGATAGAAAGATAGTAGATGATAAAATAATAATAGAAGATAGATAGATAGATAGATAGATAATAGAAATAGATGATTAGATAGAAACACGAAAAAGTAGTGAAGAAAGAAGGGGGGAAAACAAAGTAGACAAAAGATTCGAACAGAGAGAAAAAGACTAAAAAGATTCACAGGCCAACGAACAGACAAAAAGAAAAAGATACCAAAGCAAGAAAGACCCGCAGTTTTTTTTAAACGACCAGATATTTTTTTAAAAACTAAGGTATCCCCCCTCTCCCCAAATATAGAAGTAATTTTTTTTTTTAATGGGGGTTAACACGGCTTTTTCAGAGGGGTTTTTTGGAAACAGACCTCGCACCGAGAGTTGAGACACGACAGACACGTTTAATGCCCCCTTTCAACGTTGCCTACTCTGTTCCGTCCATCGAGTTTTAAACCCAAACTCTGTCACAAAGTCACATTACACCCCTCGACTACTTAGTGACGATTTGTTTTGTTACAGTAAAAATAAGCTATTTTTTTTTACTTTGAAAGTCGGAAAAAGTGGCAATGTTTCTCGTCATAAATTCTTTGTATCTTTTGCAAATTCTTTCTTTTTTGATTGTTTTTTCTCCTCATTCAGTGGGAGGGGGGGGGAGGGTTGGATTTTTGCTGTATTTTTTTGGGGGGGACTCTCTTTGTCGTCTCTATGTCCTGTCTCTGTCCTCTTCTTCCACATATAATATTGTGTTAATACAAAATTTTATATAATATATAATATATTATATGTATAGTATTAGAGTTGAAGGGGCCCTCCGTCATCTATATATATATTTTAATATTTTTATATAATTATATATATAATTATAATATATATTATATATATATATAATAAATATATATAAAAGTATATGGTTGGGGTTTTGTGTGTACTCCTCCCCCCCTTTTGGGTTTTAGCCAAATAAACTGATTCCCGTAAACAACCATGTAAACTTTTGCACACACGTTAAAACCTGTTTCCACTTTTGAAGAGTACAATTTGTGCTAGTCGCAACGGGAGACCAATTTACAAAACCGCACTACGACAGGGAAAGGACGTAACGAAGCACAGGGTACTTATTCCATTGTGTCGAAAAAAAAGAAAAAATAAACAATGAATGTATCCTAAAAAATATATATTATAATATTCGAATTTTTTGTTTTTTTTGTTTTTTGTAATTTTGTCCCTTTATGTCAGGGCAGATTTTCTCCGTTTTGGGGTTGCTCTCCCCGGGGGAGAGCGCGTCTCCACGGTGCACGCCTTCCCCTTTTTTTTTTCCTCTTCAAGTGTATTTTTTTCCCTACAAGGGGGCTTCTTCTACAAAATTTTTGCCGGGGAAAACCCCCCTTTTGCCGGGGGGACTTTTTTCTGCCTAAAATGATGTGTAACACCGGGACCCGGGTTTTTATCGTCTCATCCGAAAGACAGCGCCCAGACCACCACGGGGGTCTAATGGATGGGGGAAAAGTTTGAAAGGTTGAAGCAAAAATAGGGGTTTTTGTTTGGCAAGGGGGAATAGAAGATCCCCAAGAGGGAAGAAAACGGCGGGGGTGGGGGGGTGGCGGGGGCTGCCGTGCCCCCAAAACCCCAAATGTTTGTTCGGGGATGGGACAACGAATAAGCAACGCAAATTCTCCAAAATAACCCCGGAAAAACGCCAATGGAACAAAGCACACACACGCGCCGGGGGGGCCCCGCACACAACACATCAAACAACATACAACAACATACATACATCATCCTACAACATACATACATAATACATCATACAACAACATAATACTACACACAAACACCCCCCACCCCCCAAAACACACACCACATACATACATACAACCATACATAAAAACATACTACATACATACTACATCATACATACATACACACACACACCAACACCACACAACCTACACACACACCACACCTACACGCACCACACACACAACACACACACACACACCTACACACCACACACACACACACACACACACACACAAACACACACACACACACCCACACAACACACACCACACACCACACACCACACCGCACACACACACAACACACGTGCTACAAATGAAAGTGTAATTAAAAAAACACCCCAAAAAGATCGCGTTTTCAGTATCTTTCCCCTAACTAAACCTACCCCCTCTCTTACCAAAAATGTTGATGCATGTCTGTCTGTTGGCCCGAAAACCTGTTTGTTCGGGAAAAAATCCCCGGCCCCGATGTTTTGTTGAGAAATGCGGGGCTTCTTTCTTTTTTTTTCCCTTTTTTTTTTTTTTTTCAAATGTCAGGTGAGATCCCGTTATTCCTCCATTTTTTTGTATCATTTTTTTTGTCCGTCTGCCCGCCTGCCTTTCCTGTTGTCTGCCTGCCTGTCTGTCTGCCCCGCCCCCTTTTGTCTGCCCACCCTTTCCTGCCTTCGAACCCCCCCCCCCCCCCCTCCCCGCTCCTTCTCTCCCCTCTCTCTCTCTCTCCTCTCTCTCCTCTATCTCTCTCTCTCCCCCTTTTCCCCTCTCTCTCTCTTCCCCTCTCCCCCTCCTCCCCTCCTCCCCTCTCTCTCTCTCTCTCTCTCTCTCCCCCCCTCCCCCCCTCCCTGTCTGTCGGGCTGCTGTCTGTTTTGTTGTCTGTCTCTCTTTTTCCCCTCTCTCTCTCTCTCTCTTCTCCTCCCCCTCCCCCCTCTCTCTCTCTCTCTCTCTCTTCTCTCCCCTCTCTCCCCTCCCTCCCTCCCCCCCTCTTCCTGTCTCCCTGTCTGGCCCCTGTCTCTCTCTGTGTCTCTGTTCCCCCTCTCTCTCTCTGTCCCCTCTCCCCTCCCTCCCTCCCTCTCTTTTCTTTCTCCCCTCTCTCCCCCTCTTCCCCCTTTTCCCCTCTCTCTCTCTCTCCCCCTCTTCCCCCTCTCTCTCTCTCTCTTCCCTCTCTCTCCTTTTCTCTCTCTGTCCCCCAGAAATGTAAACCCCTAAACAAATACCCCCAACCAACCACACACACCACACCACCCCACACACACACCACACCCCCCACATTCCCATATTATATTTTAGAGAGAGGAGAGAAAGAGGCCACACACACACACACACCACAACACACACCACACACACACACACACACACCCCACACACACCACAACCAACACTCAACACATCACACCCGCACACGCACCACGCTCACAGCACCCCCCCAATACACAAACACACACACATACATACATGCATACATACATACATACATACATACATACATACATCATACATACATAAAATACTTACATACATACATACATACTTACACATACGAGAGAAAGAGAGAGAGAGAGAGAGAGAGAGAGAGAGGAGAGGAGAGAGAGAGAGAGGAGAGAGAGAGGAAGAGAGAGAGAGAGAGAATGAATAATCTTATTTTAAAGGGTAACAGAGTAAGCTTTAAACATACTTTTTTTCATCCGGCCCAGAGAGAGAGAGAGAGAGAGAGAGAGAGAGAGAGAGAGAGAAGAGAGAGAGAAGAGAGGATAGAGATAGAGAGAGACGAGAGAGAGGGGAGGAGAGAGGTTTAGAAGGAGGAAATACGATTCACTGCAAAGAACCAAAACTAAGTAAGGGACTTCAAAGCAAAAATCTCCCGAATGAACCTCTTTCCTTGTAATTCTGTCTACTTTTGGTGCTAAAAGTCCTGCAATTTATCAGAAAATAGCACACAACAAATTTGGAATGCGCCCAAACCCTTGCCCGTCAGTCGCTGAACGGCAGTGCAACGCATTTTCGTTCATATGACAGACAACTAGAGTTGCTGTTGGGGTGTTCGACGACGACGACGACAATGACGACGTCGACGAAGAAAAAAGAAGAAAAGAAGAAAGAAGAAGAAGAAGAAGAAGAAGAAGAAGAGAAGAAGAAGAAGGGAAAAAAAAGAAGAAGGGGGAGGAGGAGGAGGAGGAGGAGGAGGAGGAGGGAGGAGGAGGAGGAGGAGAAGAAGAAGAAGAAGAAGAAGAAGAAGAAGGAGAAGAAAAGAAGAAGAAGAAGAAGAAGAAGAAGAAGAAGGAGGAAGAGGGGGAGGAGGAGGAGAAGAAGAAGAAGGAGAAGAAGAAGAAGAAGAAGAAGAAGAAGAAGAAGAAGAAGAACCACCACACCACCACCACCAAACCCCCACCAACAACAACAACAACAACAACAACAACAACAGCAAACAACAACCCCAACAGCAACAACAACGCAACAAAATTTTTAAAGCAATCTGCTTCCTTTCCTGGCAGTGTATTCTTTTTATGAAAAAAATTGGGGATCATGTTTGCTATCACACTGGGGACAACCCTTTCGTTTTCCCTTTTTTGGGTTTTTGGAACAGGGGCCTCAAGCATCCCGGGGGTGTGTGGGTTTCCCTCCCGTTTTTTCCCCATTCCCATACCCACCCCCCAAACCCCACCAAAAAGGGCCGTGTCTGTTTTGGTTCTGTTTTTTCTGTCTCCAAAATTTTTTTTCTGTTCTATTCTCTGTCCGTATTTTGTGTCCTTTTCTCTTACTGCTTTTTTGTTGGTTTGTAGATTTTGTGAAATTGGTCTGGGCCGTTCAGAAGTTTTTATCATTTTTTTTTTAAAATTTTTTTTCTTTGTTTAAAATGGCACCTGAGCAAATTTTTTCACAAAACGAGCCCTACACGCCTGCGCACATGCACGCATTGCGCGGGGGACACATACATACATACTTTCAGACGAGTGAGCACGCTTGCCACAAAGGACACAACACACGAAACGCCCGCAAAACCCCACACGTACACACAAACACCCAGCCCCACACACCACACCCCACCACCACCCCCACCATCCCCAAACCCCTCCAAACCCCAAACCAAATCAACAAACACAACACAAACACATAAAAAAACACAACATCCACAGCACCCACACACACACACACACACACACACACACAAAACCCCACCAAAACACACACACACACACACACACCCCAAAAACCAAAACCCCACACCCCACCCCACAAAAAAACCAAAAACCCATCAAGCAGGCAGGGAAAGGGGGGCGTTTCACACAGTGGTAACCCGGTGATCGGAAATTTCATTAAAATCCCCTTCCACTCCCCGATTTGTGAGTAACAACCCGCGCCAAACCTGACCGCTCCTCTTTTATGTTTTTCAATATTTTCCCGGGGGCCTAACGACAAAAATATATGTTCCGAAACAAACCCGTCCTTTAAGAGAGAAAACCTTTTTATCGTTTTGAGTACAGGTGGTTGATGATCGTACTAACACCCAAACTTAAAATGGTTTGTCATATAGAAAGGGTTTAAAAAGAAAAGATAGATAGATTTAAAAATGAAGATGATGATAGATAATAGGTTAAAATAAAATAGATAGATAATAATTTGATAGATAATAATAGATTTAAAAATAGATAGATAGATTTGAGAGAAGAAGAGGGGGAGGAAAGATAGGTAGGGAGGGAGGGGGGTAGGGAGGGGAAAGGGAGGTATAGGTAGTATGTAGGTAGGAAAAAATGTATGTTGTATGATGTATGTATGTAGTAGTTGTATGTATCCCTTTCCCGGCAAACCCTGGGGGCACCCCCCAAAAACTTGACCAAACCCTTCCCCCCCATTTTTTCCCCCTCTGTTTAAGGGCCCTTTTTCAGGGTTTTTTTCGAAATTCTAAGCCGTCCATTCGCTGATGTTGTCCTACCCACCCCCTTCCTTTTTGGTCCCGCCACTTTTTTTTCCTCCCGGGGGCTTTCCTTGCATATTTTTTTTTGTAGTCCCTTTTTAAAACAATAAAGGGGAGAGAAGGGGAGGGGAGAAAAGAAGAAGGGGAGAGAGAAAGAGAAGAGAAGAGAGAGAAAAGGGGGGAGGGGGAGAGAGAGAGAGAGAGAGAAAAACTTTTTTGTTTTTTTTTTCCCGGCAGTGCTCTGAGTTCTTTATTCACTCGTTTGCTTTTACACCGTCGATAAGTCGGGTAAAAAAATGGATGTCCTTTCCCTCCTCTCGGGGGGCCGACAGCTTGGTCTTAGGGTTACTCTCTCTGTGGGCCACACTTTCTTCCTCGGGCCCCGCTGTATTGCGACACCTCTGGGGAGTGCCCCCAGTCTGGTTTCTTTACCCAGGCACACAGGGAAAGGGCTAGTTTCAGCTTTGGGGCAAATTAGGTATTTAGCCTGTTATGCTCAGTGCGGAGTTTAGAATTATGACTCGTTCTTTTTTTGAGATGGTGGATCCCCTTGATTCTTTTTTATGCTATGATGTTAACGAAAAGTTATAAGACCAAGCAGGTCTGGTTTGAAGGGGGGCCCTAAAGGATAGTTGAAATCCCTCCCTTAATTTATTCACCAGCCCGTTATCGGGATTCGAACCCACGATGTTATGAAACCACAGGATTTAAATCAAACCGTTTTAACCACAGCTATAGTGCACTTTGAGGCAACTTGGGAAAAAATTTGTTTTTTGAGCATCTCTTTAAGGAATCATTGGTTATTATTGCAGTGATTGAATCGTATTGTATTTTAAACGTTGTATTGTACTATGTATTGAATCAATTTTATTGTTAAAAATTGATTGTATTGTACTTTCAGCAAAGACGATTTTTTCCTACTGAAAAGGGGATGCTTTTTCCCTTGGGGAAAAGCAAGGGCACAAAAAGCGCCCCACCCATTTTTTTTCCCCTATTGATCCGTTTCTCTATCAGGGGGCTTTTTTTTTTTTTTAGCTGCTTTTTATGCTGTTACACACGGGGGAAACCGGGGTTTTTCGTCTCATCCGAAAGGGCTACACCAAACCACAACTTAGGTTCTAGTGGACGGAGAATAAACCCGGGACCAAATGGGGTCGAACCCAAACCCTTCTGGCTTTCTGGCGGTGCGTTACCTCTGGGCCACTGATCCCCCCTTGTGGGAAAAAAAAGGATGATTAGGTTGTTTCGGGAAAAAATCGTAAATCTTCCAATACTTAGCGTTTAATATTACCGGGGGAAAGAGCTGTTGGAGAGAGAAGAGAGGAGAGGAGAGGAGAGAGAGAAGAGAGAGAAAAGAGAGCTCATGAGGTTTACAGTACCCTCGCCTTAGACCGCAAAGCGTGAAAAGGGAGCTCAATAGCTGAATGGTTAAAAAAAAAAAATCGGATTAACAAATTTTTCCCCTTTACAAAAAGACTGCTATATTTTAGATCAAAAATTGATACACTTTTTTATTCAAAATACAAAGAAAGGTGAATTAAAAAAAAATCAAATTTGGAAATGAAAAGAAAGTCCCTTACTCTGTTCTTTCCTTTCCCCCTCCCCCCCTCCCCCCCCCTCCTTTTCCCCTCTCTCCCCTTCTCTCTCTTCTCTCTCCTCTCTCTCTCTCTCTCCCTCTTCTCTCTTCTCTCCCCACCTGAACCCCCCCCGTCCCCCCAAGCAGTATGCGATGACGTCACGAAATGAA
>JASPKP010009372.1:0-10432 GCA_030674155.1 Stramonita haemastoma
GAGAGAGAGAGAGAGAGAGAGAGAGAGAGAGAGAGAGAGAGAGAGAGAGAGAGAGAGAGAGGAGAGAGAGAGAGAGAGACAAGGCAAGGCAAGGCAAGGCAAGGCAAGGCAAGGCAAAATATTTTATTCGAGGATAATAGATAAGCACTTGTGTGCTTTTTTACATCCAGTCCCCGCCCTTTTCAGGGATACATCAAGTTGTAAAAATACTAAACAATAAAGCTTTATGCAAACCAGACAACATACAAGAATAAGGACACTATATATGATAAGGTAATAAAAATGCACTCGATCAGAAGACAAAAATCAGAAGTCACAATAAAAGATTTTGATAATGAAAGAATAGAAAAGTGTTAATAGGTAAAGAGCAAACAAGAGAAGAGAATAAACAACTGAAAACATCAATCCACCACCATCTGTCAAAAATTATACATGTGACATAAATCATACATTTGGATAAAAGGGGAAAAAAAAAATTTTTAAACTAATATCCTTATTGGAGGGGGGGGGGAGATACTGCCAATAAAAATATAAATAAAATCAACAATTATAATGATCCAAATACCAAAAATAAGGAACCATACCAAGTATCAAACAACAGGCAAGAATTAACACAGAGATACAATATTAAGGTAATGTTATAAAGTCACTGATTCAGAAACGAAAATGAGAAGTAAGAATCAATGATGATTTTGAGTTGAATAAAGAAAGCAAGAAAAACAAAGAAAAAACAAAAACAAAACAAAACAAAGAAAAGGCGCAATGATTAAGAGTAAACATGAAAATATGATGAGGTTAAATGACTGAAAGCATCAATCTACCACCATCTAACATCAAATAAGTCCCATAAAACAAGATTTTGATAAAGGGGAGAAAGAACAACAACAACAGGTAAGGAATACGACAGAGATACAATATTAAGGTAATGTTATAAAAAGGCACTCATTCAGAAGCAAAATATGGAGTAAGAATCAATGATTATTTTGATTTGGATGATAAAACAAAAACAAAACAAATATAAAAAAACAAATAAACAAACAAAAACAAAACACACACACACACACACACACACACACACACACACACACACACACACACACACACACACACACACAACACACACACACACACACAAAAAGGCGCAATGATTAAAGAGCAAACATGAGAACATGATGAGGTTGAATGACTGAAAACATCAATCCACCACCATCTGTCATCAAAATAGTCCCATACAGCATAAGTTTGATAAAAGGGGGAAAGAACAACAACAACAAACCCAACTCACACACACACACTCACACACACATACACACACACACACACACACACACACACACACACACACACACACACACACACACACACACACACACACACACACACAAAAGGGCGCAATAATTAAAGAGCAAACAGAGAATATGATGAGGCTAATGACTGAAAACATCAATCCACCACCATCTAGCATCAAAATAGTCTCATAAAACATAAGTTTTGATTAAAGGGGAGAAGACAACAACAACAAAAAACCCAACTCACACACACACACACACACACACACACACCACACACACACACACACACACACACTCTCACACACTCTCTCTCTCTCTCTCTCTCTCTCTCTCTCTCTCTCTCTCTCTCTCTCTCTCTCTCACACACACACACACACACACACACACACACACACACACACACACACACACACACACACACACACACACACACACACACACACACACACACACATACACACACACACGCACACAGAGGGAGGGAGGAGGAGAAGGGGGAGAAGGAGAAGGGGATATAATTGGTTTATTATTTTTGGTGCATCAAGTGGATTAGAAGGTGAATTTTGAAGGTTGTCAATGATTGATGCTCTTTAATTGAATCGGGAAGGGAGTTCCACAGCACAGGGCCTGAGTATAGTAAACTAGATTTAAACAAGTCTATTCTTGGGATTGGGACACTTGGCTTTTCAATATTTCTGAAATGATTCATTGCGAACTTATCTCTTAAGGATGTGGGGACAGCTTCTGCCATTATCTTAAACATAAAAATGTCTTTGTTATATTTTAGTCTTTGTTGTAGGGGGAGAATATTTAACTGGGTATAATCCACTTCAAGTTAAGTTGTTTTCTTCAGGAGGATAAGTTTGAGAGCACGTTTATACAGACTTAGTAACGGTTTCATAGTGTTTGCACTGGCAGAATCCCATAGGGTTGAGGCATAGTCTATTGAGGATTGTATGTAAGCTTGGAAGAATAATTTCCTTGAATTGTGGTCAAGGAAATGTTTAATTTTAGTCAACTGGTATACTCTTTGGGACAAATATTTGCATAGATGAGATATGTGGTAGAACCAGCTGAGATTTTCATCGATTGTTACTCCTAGAACTTTGTGATGAGAGGTTTGTTCAATTGCTTCCTTTCTTATATGGATTGGAAACTGTTTATGAGGTAAATTTTGTCGCTTTTGTCTGGTGGTGATAAGCATGCATTTTGTTTTTTGGGGGTGAATAGACATATGGTTCAGTTCTGTCCATTTGACAAGATCATTGCAGCTTTGTTGTAATATGGTTGCAAGAGAGTCAATGTCGTTATGGCTTGTATGTATGGTTGTATCATCAGCAAATAGTTCACATTTAGATTTGATAAGTAGAGGAAGGTCATTTATGTATAAGGAAAAGAGAATAGGTCCTAGTATAGATCCCTGTGGTACTCCATAATGAATGGGTTTTAGATTGGATGTGGATGTAGTTGTTGAGACACACTGTTGTCTGTTTTTAAGATAAGAAGCAAGTAGTTCTAGACTATCTGATGATAGATTGTACAGTTCTAGCTTTCTGATGAGGAGTGTGTGGTCAATTGTATCAAATGCTTTTTTGAAATCTACAAATAATACTCCACAAAATTTGTTTTCATTAATGTTTGATAGCCAATTGTCTATGAGACTAGTCAGTGCAGTATGACATAAGTGATTTTGTCTGAATCCTGATTGATTAGGGTGAAGAAGGTCGTTAGTGTCTATATGACGGACTAAGTGTTTATTTATATGTTTTTCCAGGGGTTTTGAAAGGAGGGATATAATAGAGATTGGCCTATAATTTGAGGGATCTGAAGTGTCACCAGATTTGTGGATGGGGATTACTTTAGCAGTTTTGAAGGCATTGGGGAAATAGTTCTTTTCAAGACATTCGTTATATACATATGTTAGGGTGTCTGTGATAACTGGAGCTGACAGTTTCAGAATTCTGCTGTCTATTCCATCAAGACCTCGTGTCCTTGATTGTTTGAGGTGAATTAAATAATTATAGACCTCAAAAACTGAAATGAATGGTATGTGAAGTTTTGACGGAATATGCTTGTCTTGGCAGTATTGTCTTAATGTGTTGAGGTTATTGGATTTTGAATCATCATTGTTAACAACGTTAGTAGAGACGTTTATGAAATGATTGTTGAGTTGTTCAGCAGTAACATCTTTGATTACATTTGATTTGGAAGATGATTGTTTATTTGTTATTTGATTTATGGCCCTCCAAATAGTTTTTGAGTTTTCTTTGGAAGACAGTAAATCTTGGAAATATTTCTTTTTTTCTTAACGTTTCTGTGAGTTTATGGCGTTTCGTAATCTATTTGACTCTTCATGGTATTTATGTTTTTTTAATAAATCTCTAAGATAACATGCTTCTTCTAGTTCTTTTGTAATCCAAGGCGGTTTGGGGACATGTTTGACCCTTATGGTTTTAAGTGGAGCATGTTTGTTGTAGATTTCAGTGAAGGTTTTTATCCAGAATTCAATGGCCCTGTCTGGATCAGTAATGTTTAATGTTTCTGAGAGCATAGAGTTACTTAGATCAAGAAGGAAAAGCTGTTCATTAAATTTTGCAAAAGAACGATATGTTATGGTTTTATGTCCAGGTTTGGGAATTTTTGCTCCTTTTTTTGACCATGTAGTACAGACTGGGTAGTGATCGCTGCAGTTATAGACAGGGACGCATGTTTCTATGATGTTTTTGGGATTTGATACGTAGATGTGATCAATTATTGTGCTTGAATTTGGTGTGACTCTCGTGGGTAAACTAACTAGTTGGTGAAGGTTGAATGAATTAGTAATTTGCGTCCATATATTATTTACTTTTGTTAAATCAATATTAAAATCACCTAGTAGTATTACTTCCCTGGATTCTAATAGAACTACATTCATCATTTCGTCAAACTTGTCTATCCAATTTTTTCTTTCTGCTGGATTCCTAGAGAGAGAGAGAGAGAGAGAGAGAGAGAGAGGAGAGAGAGAGAGAGAGAGAGAGAGAGAGAGAGAGAGAGAGAGAGAGAGAGAGAGAACTCTGATAGAATTTATTTATAAAAAAGGCCCTTGGCCGATAAATAAAAGGGGAGGGGTGGGGGGTGGGGTTGGGGAGGGTAGTGGGTTGCTGATCAATTCACTGTATAAGGATAGAAATACACTATGACGCACACCCAAGACAAACACATGCAAACGAATCCACAGGGAGAAAAAGTGCGACCTTACCACACCCTAATGATTCTCTGATAGATTTCAACCAACGCCTGCCACACTAAACTGTGGAATTGTCCAAGAATCCTACCTGGTTGGAGGGACATTGTTATCCCAAAGCACAACCCCCAACCTGGAGGACCAGAGTGCAAATTTAGTCTGGCTCCTACCCCACAGACCTGTTGAGCATGGTTGAACCTGCCAGAGGCTGAAGTCCCCGCCCACATAGCTCTAGGGGTCAATCAGTGGAGCCCGTAAGCCATCTCACCACCACGACAAGGTGACATACCATCAGGAAAGATCTAAACACGCTGAAACCTCAACTTTACGGTGAAACCTAGACTTTACGCTGAACCTTAAACTTACATTGAACCCTCAACTTACGCTGAAACCTCAACTTGCTCTGAAACCTCAACTTGCACTGAAACCTCAACTTGCACTGAAACCTCAACTTACACTGAAACCTCAACTTGCACTGAAACCTCAACTTGCACTGAAACCTCAACTTACACTGAAACCTCAACTTACGCTGAAACCTCTACGCTGAAACCTCAGCTTACGCTGAAACCTCAGCTTACACTGAAACCTCAACTTGCACTGAAACCTCAACTTGCACTGAAACCTCAACTTACACTGAAACCTCAACTTACGCTGAAACCTCAACTTACACTGAAACCTCAACTTACACTGAAACCTCAGCTGAAACCTCAACTTGCACTGAAACCTCAACTTACACTGAAACCTAAACTTACACTGAAACCTCAACTTGCACTGAAACCTCAACTTGCACTGAAACCTCAACTTACACTGAAACCTCAGCTGAAACCTCAACTTGCACATTTTTTCGTTGTTGTTGTAGACCAGCGGCTGTACTGGGTAGACGCAGGTACGAATCACGTGGGGACCTCTGACCTGTTGGGGAAAGGTCAAAGGGACATTCTACGGTTGGGTAGTGGCTACTATTTCTTTGGTCTGGCGTTCTACAAGGGCTCTCTTTTCGTCACGGATTGGCAAGCTGCAGGGTAAGTGGATAGCATCAGGAACTCGATTTCGAATCTCAGCACCTGCTGTCTGTCGAGTGGGGGGTTGTACAATATCGTGGGTCATCTTCATATGTCGAGTTAATTAAGGGTGGGGGGTTGTACAATATCGTGGGTCACCTTCACGTTCGAGTTAATTAAGGGTGGGGGTTGTACAATATCGTAGGTCACCTTCATATGTCGAGTTAATTAAGGGTGGGGGGTTGTGCAATATCGTGGGTCACCTTCACGTTCGAGTTAATTAAGGGTGGGGGTTGTACAATATCGTGGGTCACCTTCATATGTCGAGTTAATTAAGGGTGGGGGGTTGTGCAATATCGTGGATCACCTTCACATGTTGAGTTAATTAAGGGTGACTAAGTTAAAGTTAAAGTCTGTCCCGAGCCTTGGTTCATCAGGCTGGTGCTTATCCCGGTTTCTGTGGCGTTAAGCGACTGAGAGTCATAGAGTCCCTCCTGGATAAGACGCCAGTCTATCGCAGGGTTAACCCCCAACACAAGGTTGGTACACCTTTTACACCTGGGTGGGGTGAGAAAATAGCCGTAAAGTGCCTTTTCCAAGGGTGGGGGGGTTGTACAATATTGTGGGTCACCTTCACATGTCGAGTTATTTAAGGGTGGGGGTTGTACAATATCGTGGGTCACCTTCACATGTCGAGTTATTTAAGGGTGGGGGGTTGTACAATATCGTGGGTCAGCTTCACATGTCGAGTTAATTAAGGGTGGGGGTTGTACAATATGGTGGGTCACCTTCACATGTCGAGTTAATTAAGGGTGGGGGGTTGTACAATATCGTGGGTCAGCTTCACATGTCGAGTTTAGGGTGGGGGTTGTACAATATCTTCAATTCTGTCAAACTTGATCCTGATGTTGTTCTGCTTGTGAAGGTTTTTGAGACGGAGTGGGAATGTCATTATTACAAGATCATGGTCACTCCCTATGTCCGCTCCAAGAAAGCTTCGTGTCCATGCAGTGTTTACACTAGACCTAAATAATCTCTTCACCATAATGTAATCTATTTGGTTGTGGTGTTTACCATTTGGGCTATGCCATGTCCATCTTCTGGATTTTTTATGTGGGCCAAGTGTATTCACAAGCTGGAGATTGTTGTTACTCGCGAACTCCAGTAGTCTCAAGCCTCTTTCATTTGTTTCTTTGTTGAAGTGTGGCCCACAAATGCCCTCCCAGTCTTTGTGGGCATCTACTCCTATCTTGGCATTCCAGTCACCTTGTACATCTAGGACGTCTTTCTTGGGAATTTGATTTAGAACCCCTTGCAGGTGGTCGTAAAATTCTTCTATTTTTTCATCTGTGCTGTCTGACGTAGGGGCG
Source organism: Stramonita haemastoma (assembly GCA_030674155.1). Lineage (NCBI taxonomy): Eukaryota > Metazoa > Mollusca > Gastropoda > Neogastropoda > Muricidae > Stramonita > Stramonita haemastoma. Next base: position 6,887 of record JASPKP010009372.1, read on the forward strand.
TAAGCCTGTACTGCTTTGATGTTAAAGGGGGTTGCTCTCAAGTGGATGGTAATAAGTCTGCTGGACACTGGCTGACAGCTCATGACAGTGTTCACGATGTCCTTGTGAATGAGGAACCCCAAGCCCTTTTCATGCTTACCCTGTTTTCCACTGAAGTATATTTTGTGGTCTTCCTGGGTTGTTGTTTTTCCCCTGTTTTTCCAACTTACTTCACAGTGCCCAAGAATGTGCCGTTGGTATCTGGCCATCTGATGTTTTAGTTCTTCCACTTTTCCTGTGGCTCTAAGTGTTTACAAGTACATCCCAAGTGCCAATGGTGATGTTGTTTCTGGCACGGATTTTGATGCGTTGTACACCAATAGCATACTTTCTACCTCTGTCCTGACGTGCAACAGAAGGTACGGTCCTTGGTAACCCGGGTGACGACCAATCTGGTATGGAAATTCTGTTAGATGTCTTCATGGGTGAGTCTTGGGCAAATCGAACCTGGCAGAGCCCATCCCTCTCCAAGTCGGATTTTTGGGTTGGGTTTACTCCCCACATGTGGCAGGTAGTACTGGATTTTATGGTTACCAGTAGCAGAGGAAGCCTCTGACCTGACCATAAGACCACGTGTATACAGACTTAGTAACAGTTTCATGGTGTCCCGCAGGGTTGCAGCATAGTCTATTGAGGATAGTATATAAGCTTGAAAGAACAATTTCCTTGTATGGAAGTCAAGAAACTGTTTTATTTTAGTCAACTGGTAAACTTTTTGGGGACAGGTATTTGCAAAGTTGAGATATGTGGTAGAACCAGCTGAGATTTTCATCGATTGTCACTCCTTGAACTTTTGTGGTGAGAGGTCTGTTCAATTGCTTCCTTTTTTGTGTGAATTGGAAATAGTTTCTGTGGTAACATTTGTTGCTTTTGTCTGGTGGAAATAAGCATGTATTTTGCTTTTTGGGGGTGAATAGACATGTGGTTCAGCTCTGTCCTTTTGGCAAGATCGTCAGCGCTTTTTTTTTGTAATATGGATGCAAGATAGTCAATGTCGTTATGCCTTGTATGTACGGCTGTGTCATCAGCAAATAGTTCACATTTAGAATTGATATGTAGAGGAAGGTCATTTATGTATAATGAAAAGAAAATTGGGCCCAATATAAATCCCTGTGGTACTCCATAATGACTGGGTTTTAGTTTGGATGTTGATGCAGCTATTGAGACACACTGTTGCCTGTTTGTGAGATCGGGATTGAGTAGTCCTAGGGCTTTTGTAGAAATGTTATATAGGCCTGGCTTTTTAAGGAGAAGTCTGTGGTCAAATGTATTAAATGTTTTTTTTTAATCAACAAATAATACTCCAGAAAGAGAAAAAAGCAGGAGAAAATTTATTATCATTAATGTCCGATAGCCAGAGAGAGAGAGAGAGAGAGAGAGAGAGAGAGAGAGAGAGAGAGAGAGAGAGAGAGAGAGAGAGAGAGAGAGAGACAGAGACAGAGACAGAGACAGAGAGACAGAGAGACAGCAAGAGAGAGACAGAGAGAGACAGAGAGAGACAGAGAGAGCGACAGAGTCAGATAGATAGATAGATAGATAGATAGATAGATAGATAGATAGATAGATAAATAGATAGATAGATAGATAGATAGATAGATAGATACATACATACATACATACATACATACATACATACATACATACATACATACATACATACATACATACATACATAGAGAGATATATAGATACAAGTTTTATTTTTGTTTAAGAAAGATGCCTTCACTACAGTTTCAGTGGGACTCTCTCTCTCTCTCTCTCTCTCTCTCTCTCTCTCTCTCTCTCTCTCTCTCTCTCTCTCTCTCTCTCTCTCTCTCTCTCTCTCTCTTTCTCTCTCTCTGCGTGTGTGTGTTTGTGTGTGTGTGTGTGTGTGTGTGTGTGTGTGTGTGTGTGTGTGTGTGTGTGTGTGTGTGTGTGCACTGTACACACACACGCGCACACACACACACACACACACACACACACACACACCACACACACACACACATAAAACACACACACACGCTCGTGCGCGCGTGCGTGAGATGATACGAAGTATAAACAACGATAAGTTGGGATAAAAAGCAAAAATAGCAGTATACTTTATGTCATGATATCACCTATGAATATCGCTGTCATCAGAGCCTACACTGGACAGAGCAGACTGATTCGCGTGGAACCGGATGGAAGAAGAAAAGTTGTGGCTTCCTTACGTACTGGCAAGTTGAATGACATCCATGCCTATTCAGGTGTGTAGTGAAAAACTCTTTGTCATACCTGACCTTTTTCTGTCAGCGTTTTCCTTCTGGGTTTTTCTCTTCTTTTTTTTTTTTATAAAGTAGGACACTTTGCTCCTCGGCATGAGCTAGGAGCTCCGAGGTTCACGAATAAGGATTTTTTTTAGTTTTAGCATTTGACCGTCCTGCCACCCCCAACCCGCCCCCGCACCATTAATATCGAAAAACACAATTAATCTACCGAATAAATTGATGCATGTTCCCTATTTGGTATCTATCTTGTGGGGGAGGGATGGCTCAGAGGTCAGAGCACTCGCTTTCCCCAAGTTAAGCAGTGTCGAGCGTGGTTACCAGTTGGATGGGTGACTGTTTGTATGCCTTGGCTTCTGCACAGTCCCCCCAGTTCGCCCAGCTGTAAATGGGTACCTGCCCTCTTTAGGGTCAGGGAAGGTAAAGCAGCGAGGGAGAGGAGGGAGAGGAGATGGGCGCCGCTCTCAATATGCTGGCCCCCTAGAGAAGCTGAGGCCTCTGATGCCTCGCTCCCCTACGACCACACAGGTTATGGGACACCTTTACCTTTTTTTAAAATTGAAATTAACCGAAATGCATCATATATATATATATATATATATATATATATATATATATATATATATATATATATATATATATATATATATAATATATGACAAACAAAGAAAGCAAACAAACAAGTTATGTTGTTTACATCTCTTGTGTTTCGGTTTTATTAACTGTCCTCAGAAAAGTTTTCAGAAAGACGCACAAACACAGCCAGATCATCAACTGCGGGTTTGGAAGCTACTAAAGGCATCTAAATAGATACCAAAAATGGAGTGACTAGCTATATTTACTGCAGGTATGGAAGCTACTAAAGGCATCTAGATAGATACCAAAAATGGAGTGACTAGCTATATTTACTGCAGGTACGGAAGCTGCTATATTTACTGCAGGTATGGAAGCTACTAAAGGCATCTAGATAAATACCAAAAATGGAGTGACTAGCTATATTTACTGCAGGTATGGAAGCTGCTATATTTACTGCGGGTATGGAAGCTACTAAAGGCATCTAGATATATACCAAAAATGGAGTGACTAGCTATATTTACTGCGGGTAATGAAGCTAATAAAGGCATCTAGATAGATACCAAAAATGAAGTAACTAGCTATATTTACCACGGGTATGGAAGCTACTAAAGGCATCTAGATAGATACCAAAAATGAAGTAACTAGCTATATTTACTTTCTCACTGGGAGCAAGATACATTATCAA
>JASPKP010009373.1:0-5000 GCA_030674155.1 Stramonita haemastoma
GTCTGTCTGTCTGTCCTGTCTCTCTCTCTCTCTCCTCTCTCTCTCTCTCTCTCTCTCTCTCTCTCTCTCTCTCTCTCTCTCTCTCTCTCTCTCTCTCTCTCTCTCTCTCTCTCTGTCTGTCTGTCTGTCTGTCTGTCTGTCTCTGTCTCTGTCTCTCTGGGGGGACAGATAGCCTAGTGGTCAGAACATTGCGCTGGCAATTTGAAGACCCGGGTTCGAATCTGGTTGAGGAGATTTTCTCCTGGAGTTAACATCAGTGCTGACTCCACTCTCCCCACAAGTCCTTCGGATGAGACTTTAAACCGAGGCCCCATGTGAGAACGCACGCATAACATCTTGCGTACACGTTAAATCCTGTTCCGCTTTTCGTAAGAGTAGGCCATCGTGTGCCGGTGGGAACAGATGACATTTACAAAAGTGCATACACACGGGGACTGGATGTAAAAAAGCACAAGAGTGCTTATCCCATTATCCTCGATATAAAAGAATAAATCAATCAAATCAATCAATCAATCAAATCTCTGTCTGTCTGTCTGTAACCTGACTGTGACTGCCGGCTTGCATTTCTGTCTGTCTGTCTGTTTTGGTGTGTGTTTGTTGAATCGCTCTCTCTCTCTCTGTCTCTGTCTCTCTCTCTCTCTCTCTCTCTCTCCCCTCTCTCTCTCTCTCTCTCCTCTCTCTCTCTCTCTCTCTCTCTCTCTGTCTGTCTGTCTGTCTGTCTGTCTGTCTGTCTGTCTGTCTGTCTGTCTGTCTGTTTTACTGTGTGTTTGTTGAATCGTTTCCTCTCTCTCTCTCTCTCTCTCTGGCAATTTGATGACCCTAGTTCGATTCCGGTCAAGGAGATTTTTCTCCTGGAGTTAACATCAGTGCTGACTCCACTCTCCCCAAAAGTCCTTTGGGTGAGACTTTAATTTTAAAACCAAGGCCCCGTGTGCGAACACATGCAGAACATCTTGCGCACACGTTAAATCCTGTTTCGCTATTTGTAATAGTAGGCCATTGTGTGCCGTTGGGAACAGATAACATTTACAAAATGCATACACATGGGGACTGGATGTAAAAAAGCACATGAGTGCTTATTCCATTATCCTTGATATAAAAAAATGTCTCTCTGTCTCTGTCTCTCTTTGTGTCTGTGTCTGTCTCTCACTCTCTGTCTCTGTGTGTGTGTGTGTCTCTCTCTCTCTCTCTCTCCTCTCTCTCTCTCTCTCTCTCTCTGTGTGTGTAGAAGAGCAGGTAGACCTGTGTTGAGTGGGGATTTTTTTTCTTTTATAGAATATTGAAGAAAGAGAGAAAAAGAGACTGAGACTAAGAGACAGTTTTAGGGTGAGTTAAAAATGTTTATTTAATATTCGGTCATCATCACCAGATCCTATCATCGCAGTGAACAGCAAACAGAGAGAACCACAGTGTAATGTCCTGGGTTCAGATCCCCATCCTATAGTGAACAGCAAGCAGAGAGAACCACAGTGTAATGTCCTGGGTTCAGAGCCCCATCCTATAGTGAACAGCAAGAAGAGAGAACCACAGTGTAATGTCCTGGGTTCAGAGCCCCATTCTATACTATAGTGAACAGCAGACAGAGAGAACCACAGTGTAATGTCCTGGGTTCAGATCCCCATCCTATACTATAGTGAACAGCAAACAGAGAGAACCACAGTGTAATGTCCTGGGTTCAGAGCCCCATCCTATACTATAGTGAACAGCAGACAGAGAGAACCACAGTGTAATGTCCTGGGTTCAGAGCCCCATCCTATACTATAGTGAACAGCAAACAGAGAGAACCACAGTGTAATGTCCTGGGTTCAGATCCCCATCCTATACTATAGTGAACAGCAGACAGAGAGAACCACAGTGTAATGTCCTGGGTTCAGAGCCCCATCCTATACTATAGTGAACAGCAAACAGAGAGAACCACAGTGTAATGTCCTGGGCTCAGAGCCCCATCCTATAGTGAACAGCAAGCAGAGAGAACCACAGTGTAATGTCCTGGGTTCAGAGCCCCATCCTATACTATAGTGAACAGCAAACAGAGAGAACCACAGTGTAATGTCCTGGGTTCAGATCCCCATCCTATACTATAGTGAACAGCAAACAGAGAGAACCACAGTGTAATGTCCTGGGTTCAGAGCCCCATCCTATACTATAGTGAACAGCAAACAGAGAGAACCACAGTGTAATGTCCTGGGTTCAGATCCCCATCCTATAGTGAACAGCAAGCAGAGAGAACCACAGTGTAATGTCCTGGGTTTAGATCCCCATCCTATACTATAGTGAACAGCAAACAGAGAGAACCACAGTGTAATGTCCTGGGTTCAGATCCCCATCCTATACTATAGTGAACAGCAAGCAGAGAGAACCACAGTGTAATGTCCTGGGTTCAGAGCCCCATCCTATACTATAGTGAACAGCAAACAGAGAGAACCACAGTGTAATGTCCTGGGTTCAGAGCCCCATCCTATACTATAGTGAACAGCAAACAGAGAGAACCACAGTGTAATGTCCTGGGTTCAGATCCCCATCCTATACTATAGTGAACAGCAAACAGAGAGAACCACAGTGTAATGTCCTGGGTTCAGAGCCCCATCCTATACTATAGTGAACAGCAAACAGAGAGAACCACAGTGTAATGTCCTGGGCTCAGATCCCCATCCTATAGTGAACAGCAAGCAGAGAGAACCACAGTGTAATGTCCTGGGTTCAGAGCCCCATCCTATACTATAGTGAACAGCAAACAGAGAGAACCACAGTGTAATGTCCTGGGTTCAGATCCCCATCCTATACTATAGTGAACAGCAAACAGAGAGAACCACAGTGTAATGTCCTGGGTTCAGATCCCCATCCTATACTATAGTGAACAGCAAACAGAGAGAACCACAGTGTAATGTCCTGGGTTCAGAGCCCCATCCTATAGTGAACAGCAAGAAGAGAGAACCACAGTGGAATGTCCTGGGTTTAGATCCCCATCCTATACTATAGTGAACAGCAAACAGAGAGAACCACAGTGTAATGTCCTGGGTTCAGATCCCCATCCTATACTATAGTGAACAGCAAGCAGAGAGAACCACAGTGTAATGTCCTGGGTTCAGAGCCCCATCCTATACTATAGTGAACAGCAAACAGAGAGAACCACAGTGTAATGTCCTGGGTTCAGAGCCCCATCCTATAGTGAACAGCAAGCAGAGAGAACCACAGTGTAATGTCCTGGGTTCAGATCCCCATCCTATAGTGAACAGCAGACAGAGAGAACCACAGTGTAATGTCCTGGGTTCAGAGCCCCATCCTATACTATAGTGAACAGCAAACAGAGAGAACCACAGTGTAATGTCCTGGGTTCAGATCCCCATCCTATACTATAGTGAACAGCAAACAGAGAGAACCACAGTGTAATGTCCTGGGTTCAGAGCCCCATCCTATAGTGAACAGCAAGCAGAGAGAACCAGTGTAATGTCCTGGGTTCAGATCCCCATCCTATACTATAGTGAACAGCAAACAGAGAGAACCACAGTGTAATGTCCTGGGTTCAGATCCCCATCCTGTACTATAGTGAACAGCAAACAGAGAGAACCACAGTGTAATGTCCTGGGTTCAGAGCCCCATCCTATACTATAGTGAACAGCAAACAGAGAGAACCACAGTGTAATGTCCTGGGTTCAGAGCCCCATCCTCTGAACTACACAGTGAACAGCAAGCATTGACATCCACACTGTAAAAGCCAGGGTTCCGCTCCTATCAGTGCAGTGTGCAGTATTTCAGCCCTGATAGCTCCCTGTCCAGAGACGACCCTGGCAGTGAAGACAAGAACCAAACTAGTCACTGCAGCCACCTCAGAGAGTGCTGTGCCCATCAAGTCATGGTTGCTGTGTAGGAAATTCTTGTCATGGGAGATGTCTCTGGCTGTGTCAGGATCAGTGTATGGCAACGTTCTGGTGGCTCCTGCGGTGGTACTGGAACCATTCGTATCGGTCATTGCCTTTCCAATGGATCATTCCAGTGGCCTGGAGAGGGGGGGGGGGTCTGCTGCATGGGTAACAGCTTGCCCTCCATACTTGCTTACCCAGGCTTTGCACTCTGAGCCCTGACTAGAGTGCAGCTCCATAGTCTTCTGAGACTGATGGGTGCCTACTACTGTCAGGATCAGACTGCAGTCCCAGGCACTGTGTGTTGTTACTGGGCAACATTGCTTTTTTTTGGTTGCCATTTTTGTATATACTGTCTGTGGGGTTTTGTGTGTGTGTGTGTGTAATCATGATAGTGTTTAGTATATGGTGTCTGTTTGAGTTTTTTTGTGTGTGCTCATGATAGTGTTTAGTGTATAGTGTATACTGTCTGTGAGTTTTTGTGTGTGTGCTCATGATAATGTTTAGTGTATACTGTCTGTGGGTTTGTGTGTGTGCGTGTGTGTGTGTCATTGTGTGTGTGTGTGTGTGTGTCATTGTGTGTGTGTGTGTCACTGTGTGTGTGTGTGTGTGTCACTGTGTGTGTGTCACTGTGTGTGTGTCACTGTGTGAATCAGAATCAGAATCAGAAAACTTTATTGCCATTAAGTCAGAACGAGACTTATTTGACACCAAACGTAAACGTATTTAACATTCTTAAAAGATGTAGATTCTTACATATGTAATGTATCTATGTTCTTGCTCTTCTGGAAAAAGAATCATGCACATATTTGATCATATCTAGCAGACAGTCCTCGTTGTTGAAAAACTTACTCAGATTCTTGTAGTTATTCATATTATTCATTTCCTTAATATTGACATTAGATAGAAATTTTTCTCTTAAATCATCATATAATGTACAAACATCAAGTAAGTGATACTCGTCTTCTATTTTGTTACACCATTTGCATTTTCTTTCTTCTTTTGGTATATTCATATATCTCCCTTGCTCTATCATTAAATCATGGGAGCTGGTGCGAAATCTGCTGAATAGGCGCCTATAATTTTCATTCCTGCATATCAAAAGATACGGCTCCAATCTGTAAACATGTGAAACAGAGT
>JASPKP010009374.1:0-10430 GCA_030674155.1 Stramonita haemastoma
GAAAGCTGATGTGGTTTGGTCACACCACAAGACACAACACCCTAGCAAAAACCATCCTGCAAGGAACAGTCGAGGGCAAGAGAAGAAGAGGCCGCCAAAAGAAATCATGGGTTGACAACATCAAAGACTGGACCGCCCAACCCCTACAACACCTCCTACTAGCCACACAGGATCGTGAAGCATGGAAAAAGATCTCTGTTGCGTCTTCTCTCATGTCCCCCCTACGTCCTTTGGGACATGGGACTGAGTGAGTGAGTGAGTGAGTGTTTATTTTCATGATATATCCATGATCAGGGCGGGGACGGTATCTAAAAAAAAAAGCACATGAGTAATTATTCATTACTCTCAAAATAAAATGATTTGATTGATTGATTGATTGATATCTCTGCTGCACGAACACTTTCTCCTAAGTCTGCCTGCTGTTCCCACGCCACTCAATTCAATCTCTCTGCCTCAGCCATACCCAGATTCATTTTTGTCTCATCCACAGGGTCAGAAGTCCACAGGGAGCCAAACAATGTCAGGCTGCCGTGGGCCACCAGCCAAAGGAGCCTCGCGTTGCTGTTGGGTCACTTTTGCTGTGTTCAGTAGCCTAGTGCCTGTTCTGACCTAACATTCGCAGGACACCATTGACTGAGCCCCTACCACCGGGAGTAATGTAATATCCCACTCGGGGTGCGACCACCACCACGGCCCTCCGACGACCTTTACTTCTCCCGTGAACCTCCAACCCGAAAGGCTTTGACACAAAACTCACCACAGGCACAGAAGTGTATGGGGAAACCGAATCTGAGGTCATCATGAGACCAGAGGAACCGAGGCCGCTGAATTAGAGTTTTCTTTTATCACATGATGATGATGATGATGAGGATGATGTAATGCTGCTGCGATGGAAGTGCATGTACTTTGGGATTATTTGACAGGGCTGTTCTCTACACTTTCTATCATAATATAATTATCCCCTTGTGCCTGAGAGATACAGACACCTTCAGCGTTGGTCAAGTAATTTGAGTGTCAAAATCGCATAAATGAAGTGGATGAACTTAATTGTTTGGTCCCAGTCTTACTAATGAACCCACGACAGACTTACTTTGCGTAGGAGCAAAATCCCTATGACTCTTTTGGGATTCGAATCCATAACCTTTTAGTCTATAAGCAAAGGCGCTAACCGCTGAGCTAAGGCGGCTGGTGGTGGTGGTATTGTAGCCTCAGCTACCATATTTCGTATTCCCCCCCCCCTCTCTCTCTCTCTCTCTCTCTCTCTCTCTCTCTCTCTCTCTCTCTCTCTCTCTCCCTCCTCCCACTCACCCCCTGTCTCTCTCGCTATGTTAGTTTGCTGATTTTCTCATGATCATCGCCCCTTGTTCTGTCTCCTCTTTGCCTGTCTGTCTGTCTGTATGACTGTCAGTCTGTTTGCGTGTGTGTGTGTGTGTGTGTGTTGTGTGTGTGTGTGTGTGTGTGTGTGTGTGTGTGTGTGTGTGTGTGTGTGTGTGTGTGTGTGTGTGTGTGTGTGTCAGTCTGTCGGTATCTGTTGCGTATTTTTTTGTAATTGGAAGATTAAGTTTGATAATCAGATAGATTGCCTGTAACTTAGTTGATAGACTTTTTAGGATGCTCAAGGGAATTGCAATAATTAAACACCGAGTGTAATTTGGAATAAAAAGCATAGTTTTGAAGAGGTTTGGCAAACACACGCGCGCGCGCGCGCAACCACACACACACACACACACACACACACACACACACACACACACACACACACACACACACACACACACACACACACACACACACACACACACACACACATACACACACACACACACACACACACATACACACACACACAAACTTTCTTTCTAGCTTTGTCTCTTCCCCTCTCTCCCTCTCTCTAGCTCTGTCTCCCTCTGTCTGTCTCTCGCTCTCTCTTTCTCTCTCTCTCTCTCTCTCTCTCTCTCTCTCTCTCTCTCTCTCTCTCTCTCTCTCTCTCTCTCTCTCTCTCTCTCTCTCTCTCTCTCTCTCTTTCGATATGAGAGAGAAAAACAAAGATTAAAGATGTGTGGTCCTTGATGTAAATGTGTCTAGATTTCAATTGAAAACCGGATGGTTTTAGTCAAACAGTCGGGACTAAGTTCTCAGCACTGTTTACACTTCGTCGCTTTTTCACTGATTGACAAAGGTCATCTACAGAGTCCTTGCATCACTAGGGCACAGCTGTTTGATGTCACATTTCTTTCCATACTTATCTTGTTGGGATTTATAATCGAAAGATGTCTTGTGTGTGTGTGTGTGTGTGTGTGTGTGTGTGTGTGGTGTGTGTGTGTGTGTGTGTGTGTGTGTGTGTGTATGTGTGTATGTGTGTATGTGTGTGTGTGTGTATGTGTGTGTGTGTGTTGTTGTGTGTGTGTGTGTACGGGTGTGTGTGTGTGTATGTGGTGTGTATGTGTGGTATGTGTTGTGTGTGTGTGTACGCGCGCGCACGCGTGTGCGTGTGTGATTTTTTAAATTTTGAAATCTAATACCGTATCCTCGTAAAAAATGAGTTGTCATACGATTTCAGCTGAAAGTTTTGTAAGGTGTGTCATTTTGTTACTTACAGACAATCTGCAGCAATTTCATGCACCTCTACTGATATTTTGCAATAAATTTTACCTCAACCTATTGCTTTGCCTTGCCTTGCCTTGCCTTGCCTTGCCTTGCCTTGCCTTGCCCTGGTTTGCCTTGCCTTGCCTTGCCCTGCCTTGTCCTGCCCTGCCTTGCCTTGCTACTTCTGTACAGTAAGATAATTATACACCAGCAACCGCACGCACGGGCGTACGCGTACACTCCCGCCCATGCATAAGATAAAAGCCCGTTTCCGAAAGATGTGACGACAACGCCCGTTTCGGGCCCCTGCCACCCGCACTTTTGCACAGTTACAGAGCCCACGGTACCAAGAGCGTGCTCTGCTGTATGCATAGAATCTTGACAACCATTTTTCAGGTGTGTGGCACTGGAATTGTGGCGACACCACCTCCCCGTAGAGGGCAAACCCGCTTGCACATAGGCAACTTTGGCGGAAAGAAACATGGTACAGTGCAACCATAAATGACCCCTACAACACACATCAAATGATAATATCATATAATATGATGCACCATAAGAAAGTGTAGGGTCTCTGCCACACGCACAAACGCAAAAAATCGCACACATACACACCAATGACCGCACCCACGCGCGCACGCGTACACACCCACCTATGCATAAGCTAAAGGCCCGTTTCGGAAAGATGTGACGAAAACGCCCGTTGCTGGCCCCTGCCACCAACACTTTCGCACAGTTATATAGCCCACGGCACCAAGAGCGTGCTCTGCTGTATGCATACAATCTTTACAACCATTTTCCAGGTGTGTGTCACTGGAATTGTGGCGACACCACCGACCCGTAGAGGGCAACCTAGCTTGCACATAGGCAACTTTGGCGGAAATAAATATCGTACAGTGCAACCATTAATGACCCCTACAACACACATCAGATGATAATATCATACAATATGATGCACCATAAGAAAGTGCAGGGTCTCTGCCACACGCACAAACACAAAAAATCGCACACATATACACCAGCGACCGCACACACGCGCTCACGCGTACACACCCGCCCATGCATAAGGTAAAGGCCCGTTTCGGAAAGATGCAACAAATATGCCCGTTTCGGGCCCTGCCATCCGCACTTTTGCACAGTTACAGAGTCCACGGCACCACGTGCGTGCTCTGCTGGATGCATACAATCTGTACAAATATTTGCCAAGTGTGTGGCACTGGACTTTTGGCGTCACCACCGCCCCGACGAGGGCAACCCCGCTTGAACATAAGTAACTTTTGCGGAAAGAAACATGGTACAGTGCAACCATTAATGACCCCTACAACACACATCCAATGATAATATCATTCAATATGATGCACCATAAGAAAGTGCAGGGTCTCTGCCACACGCACAAACACAAAAAATTGTACACATATACACCAGCGACCGCACGCACGCGCACACGCGTACACACCCGGCCATGCATAAGCTAAAGACCCGTTTCCCAAAGATGTGACGAAAACGCCCGTCTCGGGCCCCTGCCACCCGCACTTTTGCACAGTTACAGAGCCCACGGCACCAAGAGCGTGCTCTGCTGTATGCATATAATCTTTGCAACCATTTTTCAGGTGTGTGGCACTGGAATTGTGGCGACATCACCGCCCCGAAGAGGGCAACCTTGCTTGCACATAGGCAACTTTGGCGGAAAGAGACATTGTACAGTGAAAGCATTAATGACCCCTACAACACACATCCAATGATAATATCATACAATGATGCACCATAGGAGAGTGCAGGGCCTCTGCCTCACGCACAAACAAAAATATGCACACATATTCACCGGCGACCGCACTCACGTGCGCACGCGTACTCATCAGCCCATGCATAAGCTAAAGGCCCGTTTCCCAAAGATGTGACGAAAACACCCGTTTTGGGCCCCTGCCACCTGCACTTTTGCACAGTTACAGAGCCCACGGCACCAAGAGCGTGCTCTGCTGTATGCATAACATCTTCACAACCATTTTTTAGGTGTGTGGCACTGGAATTGTGGTGACAGCATCGCCTCGAAGAGGGCAACCCCGCTTGCACACTGGTAACTTTGGCGGAAAGAAACATGGTACAGTGCAACCGTTAATGACCCCTACAACACACATCAAATGACAATATCATACAATATGATGCACCATAAGAAAGTGCAGGGTCTCTGCCACACGCACAAACACAAAATATCGCATACATATACACCAGCGACCGCACGCACGCGCGCACGCATACACACCCACCCATGTAAAAGCCAAACGCCCGTTTCGGAAAGATGTGACGAATACGCCCGTTTCGGGCCCCTGCCACCCGCACTTTTGCACAGTTACAGAAACCACAGCACCAAGAGCGTGCTCTGCTGTATGCATACAATCTTTACAGCCATTTTTCAGGTGTGTGGCACTGGAATTGTAGCGACACCACCGCCCCGAAGAGGGCAACGCCGCTTGCACATAGGCAACTTTGGCGGAAAGAAACATGGGACAGTGCAACCGTTAATGACCCCTACAACACATATCAAATGATATTATCATAGAATATGATGCACCATAAGAAAGTGCAGGGTGTCTGCCACACGCACAAACACAAAAAAACGGAATCATATACACCAGCGACCGCACGCACGCGCGCACGCGTACACACCCGCCCATGCATAAGGTAAAGGCCCGTTTCGGAAAGATGTGACGAAAAAGCCCGTTTTAGGCCCCTGCCTCCCGCGTGTTTGCACAGTTACAGAACCCACGGCACCAAGAACGTGCTCTGCTGTATGCATACAATCTGTACAACCATTTTCTTGGTGTGTTTCCTCTGGAATTGTGGCGACACCACCGCCCCGAGGAGGGGAACCCCGCTTGCACATAGGCAACTTTGGCGGAAAGAAACATGGTACAGTGCAACCATTAATGACCACTACAACACACATCCAATGATAATATCATACAATATGATGCATCATAAGAAAGTGCAGGGTCTCTGCCACACGCACAAACACAAAAAATCGCACACATATGCACCAGCGACCGCATGCACGCGCTCATGCGCACTCATCCGCTCATGCATAAGCTAAAGGCCCGTTTCCCAAAGATGTGACGAAAACGCTCGTTTCGGGCCCCTGCCACCCGCACTATTGCACAGTTACAGAGCCCACGGCACCAAGAGCGTGCTCTGTTGTATGCATGCAATCTGTACAACCGTTCTTCAGGTGTGTGGCACTGGAAATTTGGCGACACCATCGCCCCGAAAAGGGCAACCCCGCTTGCACATAGGCAACTTTGGTGGAAAGAAACATGGGACAGTGCAACCATTAATGACCCCTACAACACATATCAAATGATAATATCATACAATATGATTTACCATACGAAAGTGCAGGTTCTCTGCCACACGCATAAACACAAAAAATCGCACACATTTACACCAGCGACTCCATGCACGTGCGCACGCGTACACACCCGCCCATCTATCAGCTAAAGGCCCGTTAGATGTGACGAAAACGCCTGTTTTGGGCCCCTGCCACCCGCACGTTTGCATAGTTACAGACCCTCGGCACCAAGAGGGTGCTCTGCTGTATGCATACAATCTGTACAACCATTTTCCAGGTGTGTGGTATTGGAGTTGTGGCGACACCACCGCCCCGAAGAGGGCAACCCCGCTTGCACATAGGCAACTTTGGCAGAAAGTAACATGGTACAGTGCAACCATTAATGACCCCTACAACACACATCAAATAATAATATCATACAATATGATGCACCATAAGAAAGTGCAGGGTGTCTGCCACACGCACAAACACAAACAAACGAACACATATACACCAGTGACCGCACGCACGCGCGCACGCGTACACACCCGCCCATGCATAAGCCAAAAGCCCGTTTCCGAAAGATGTGACGAAAACGCCCGTTTCGGGCCCCTGCCACCCACAGTTTTGCACAGTTACAGAGCCCACGGCACCAAGAGCGTGCTCTGCTGTATGCATACAATCTGTACAACCGTTTTTCAGGTGTTTGGCACTGGAATTGTGGCGACACCACCGCCCCGAAGAGGGCAACCCCGCTTGCAACTTTGGCGGAAAGAAACATGGTACAATGCAACCAATAATGACCCCTACAACACACATCAAATGATAATATCATACAATATGATGCACCATAACAGAGTGCAGGGTCTCTGCCATACGCACAAACACAAAAAATCTCACACATAATACAGGAGGGTGGTTTTTAATCGAATTAACCTGTGGAGCAATTTTATTGTCTGCTGAAGGTGTAATGATGGATGACTGAAGGTGTAATGATGAATGACTGAAACTGTAATAATGAATGACTGAAACTGTAATGATGGATGGATGTAATGATGGATGACTGAAGTTGATGGTTGAAGCTGTGATGATAGATGACTAAAGCTGTAATGATGGATGACTGAAGCTGTAATGATGGATGACTGAAGCTGTAATGATGGATGACTGAAGCGGTAATGATAGATGACTAAAGCTGTAATGATGGATGACTGAAGCGGTAATGATGGATGACTGAAGCGGTAACGATGGATGACTGAATCTGTGATACTGGAGCTGTAATGATAGATGACTAAAGCTGTAATGATGGATGACTGAAGCGGTAATGATGGATGACTGAAGCGGTAACGATGGATGACTGAATCTGTGATACTGGAGCTGTAATGATAGATGACTAAAGCTGTAATGATGGACGACTAAAACTGTGATACTGGAGCTGTAATGATGAATGACTGAAGCTGTAATGATGTATGACTGAAGCTGTGATGATGGATGACTGAAGGTGTAATGATGTATGACTGAAGCTGTGATGATGGATGACTGAAGGTGTAATGATGTATGACTGAAGGTAGGTGTAATGATGGATGACTGAAGCTGTAATGATGTATGACTGAAGCTGTGATGATGTATGACTGAAGGTGTAATGATGTATAACTGAAGCTGTAACGATAGGTGACTGAAGCTGTAATGATAGATGACTGAAGCTGTAATGATAGATGACTGAAGCTGTAATGATGGATGACTGAAACTGTGATACTGGAGCTGTAATGATGGATGACTGAAGGTGTAATGATGGATGACTGAAGCTGTAATGATGTATGACTGAAGCTGTAATGATAGATGACTGAAGCGGTAATGATAGATGACTAAAGCTGTAATGATGAATGACTGAAGCGGTAATGATGGATGACTGAAGCGGTAATGATGGATGACTGAAACTGTGATACTGGAGCTGTAATGATAGATGACTAAAGCTGTAATGATGGGCAACTAGAACTGTGATACTGGAGCTGTAATGATCGATGACTGAAGCTGTAATGATGTATGACTGAAGCTGTAATGATAGATGACTGAAGCTGTAATGATGGATGACTGAAGCTGTAATGATGGATGACTAAAGCTGTAATGATGGGCAACTAGAACTGTGATACTGGAGCTGTAATGATGGATGACTAAAGCTGTAATGATGGGCAACTAGAACTGTGATACTGGAGCTGTAATGATGTATGACTGAAGCTGTAATGATGGGTGACTAAAGCTGTAATGATGGGCAACTAGAACTGTGATACTGAAGCTGTAATAATGGATGACTAAAGCTGGATATAATGATGGTTTAAGCTGTAAAGATGGATGACTGAAGCTGTAATGATGGATGACGGAAGCTGTAATGGTGAATGACACAAGCTGTGATACTGAAGCTGTAATGATGGATGAATAAAGCTGTAATGATGGATCACTAAAGCTTTGATACTGAAGCTTTAATGATGGATGACTGAAGCTGTAATGAATGATGTCTGAACTGTAATGATGGATGACTGAAGCTGTAATGATGGATCACTGAAGCTGTAATGATGGATCACTGAAGCTGTAATGATGGATCACTGAAGCTGTAATGATGGATGACTGAAGCTGTAATGATGGATAACTGAAGTTGACATGAATGATGACTGAACTGTACTGATAGATGACTGGATTGGCTGTAATTATGGATGACTAAAGCTGTAATGATAGATGGCTGAAGTTGATGGTTGAAGCTATAAGGATCGATGACTGAAGCTGTAAGGATCGATGACTGAAGCTGTAATGAACGATGACTGAAGAAGCTGTAATGAAGGATGACTGAAGCTGTAATGAAGGATGACTGAAGCTGTAATGAAGGATGACTGAAGCTGTAATGAACGATGACTGAAGCTGTAATGAACGATGACTGAAGCTGTAATGAAGGATGACTGAAGCTGTAATGAACGATGACTGAAGCTGTAATGAACGATGACTGAAGCTGTAATGAACGATGACTGAAGCTGTAATGAACGATGATTGAAGAAGCTGTAATGAACGATGACTGAAGCTGTAATGAACGATGACTGAAGCTGTTATGAACGATGACTGAAGCTGTAATGAACGATGACTGAAGCTGTAATGAAGGATGACTGAAGAAGCTGTATTGAAGGATGACTGAAGAAGCTGTAATGAAGGATGACTGAAGAATCTGTAATGAAGGATGACTGAAGCTGTAATGAAGGATGACTGAAGCTGTAATGAAGGATGACTGAAGCTGTAAAGAACGATGACTGAAGCTGTAATGAAGTATGACTGAAGCTGTAATGATGGATGACTGAAGCTGTAAAGAACGATGACTGAAGCTGTAAAGAACGATGACTGAAGCTGTAATGAAGTATGACTGAAGCTGTAATGAACGATGACTGAAGAAGCTGTAATGAACGATGACTGAAGCTGTAAAGAACGTTGACTGAAGCTGTAATGAACGATGACTGAAGCTGTAAAGAACGTTGACTGAAGCGGTAGAAGTGTACCCGAAGTGGGGCAGGCAGGCAGGGCGGGGATTGGGACAAGGAAGTGAGGAAGGGGTTAATGAATGAATGTGCTCCAGCGTGGTATGGACATTAATTTCTTTGGCAGCCTATGATCGATAGCGTCTGGTGATTGTGTCATTTGCTTTTGCTTTTTGGTTTCGATTGTTTTCTTTTCAGCTTTTACTCATTCCTTCTGTTTCGTAATTATTCGTTTTTAGTTTTATTTATTTTATTTTTTGTTTTGGTTAGGTCAGCATGCATTACACTATCGTGTCTGCTTTGTACAGGTTTCCTTAGCTGTATTTGCTCTCTGTATATATATCTCTGTCTCTTTCTTTCTCTCTGTCGTACTAATTTTCCTTCTCTCTCCATCCCTCTCTCCCTCTCTCCCTCCCTCTCTCTCTCTCTCTGTTGTTCTGTTTCCTTCTGTCTCTCTGTATCTCTGTTGTTGTTTTTTTTGCGCGTATGCGATCAGTGTGTATGTGTGTGTGTGTGTGTGTGTGTGTGTGTGTGTGTGTGTGTGTGTGTGTGTGTGTGTGTGTGTGTGGTGTGTGTGTGTGTGTGTGTGTGTGTGTGTGAGAAGAGAGAGAGAGAGAGAGAGAGAGAGAGAGAGAGAGAGAGAGAGAGAGAGAGAGAGAGAGAGAGAGAGAGAGAGATTTGATTTAATTTGATTTGATTTGATTTGATTTAATTTAATTTAATTTGATTTATTCTTTTATATCGAGGATAATGGAATAAGCACTCTTGTGCTTTTTTACATCCAGTCCCCGTGTGTATTCAGTTTTGTAAATGTCATCTGTTCCCACCGGCACACGATGGCCTACTCTTACGAAAAGCGGAACATGATTTAACGTGTGCGCAAGATGTTCTGCGCAAGAGAGAGAGAGAGAGAGAGAGAGAGAGAGAGAGAGAGAGAGAGAGAGAGAGAGAGAGAAGAGAGAGAAGAGAGAGAGATTGTATGTGTGTGCGCATGCGCATGGCGCGCGCGTGTGTGT
>JASPKP010009375.1:0-10429 GCA_030674155.1 Stramonita haemastoma
CCAGTAAAAACCAAAATCCCTTTATCACTAACCATGTGCCATGTGCTTGCCCTCAAATTTTGCACGCAAAAAAAAGATACGGTCACACCCACTAAGAACACTGGAAGCAGGGGTCATACAAGCATGTCCACCACAGAAAACACCCCGGGTCCAGGCGACCCCTGGGGGCAAAGCCAGCCAGACTTGCGGCCCATCTACTGCCGGTCACAAGACGTCCCCCATTTTCCGGGCGCGCGCGTTCCGTACTTGTACACGCGAGAGGCGTGGGGCCTGAAACTGTGAAAAACCTCAGGTTTAAAGGGGGGATACCTTTTACCATAGCGCTAGTGAAAAGGCGCAAAAGGTATGGGGTTTGTGGTGTTGATGAGGGATGATTATGTGGTGGTGATTGGGTAGGGGGGTTATGGTGTTTGGTGGAAATCTATTGAATACTTGTAGGATAGTTCATTGTGTGTCTTTCTTTTTTGGTGTGACCCACGCACGCACCACATGTGTGTGTGTGTGCGTGTGGTGTTGTTTGTGTGTATGTGGTGGTGTGGTGTGTGTGTGTGTGTGTGTGTGTGTGTGGTTGTTGTGTGTGTGATTGAGAGAACAGACAGACAGACAGACAGCAGCAGGCAGGCAGAAAGACAGACAACAGACAGACAGACAGACAGATTTTACTTTTTTAAGAGGAGAAGGCAGATAGAAGAGAGAGAAGAAGAAATGTGTGTTGTTTGTTGGTGTGGGTGTTGCGGCGCGCTCGTGTGTGTGTTTTTTTGTGAGGGGGGGAGAGAATGACTGCAAGGAAAAAGCACGGCTGCATTTTTTTCTTGTTCAAAAGACTTCGGTTTTTCTACATTTGGAAGTGGTGAGTGTTTAACAAAGGGTTAAATATAATATATATATTTTAATATAAAAAATTATATAATTATAAATAATATATAAAATAATAAAATATATATATAATATATAAAAATATAAAACACTCCCCACTTCCAAATCTAAAAAACCGAACCATACCGGAAAAACGCAGACAAAAACTTTTGTCTGCAGGTGTACGACGAGTGGAAACGGCGCAGGAGGAGGAGCCATGTTGGAACGGCACATCAGCACGCAGGGCGTCCCATGCCAGCCGATGAGCGGGACTCCCCCGCCCTCAACCTCCTGCAACAAGTACGACCGCTGGGACTGCCCCCAGGTGTTAGGATACATTGTTTTTAGCGCACACACGTGTACACGTGTGCATGCATGCACGCACACTTGCTGTACACATCTGCACATTACACACACTGATATTGCACACCACACGAAAATGTGTGCGCATGCACGCATGCAAGCATGATGAACACAACACACCCCCCAATAGTAAGGTAAAATTTTCTCACACCAGTGCACAGTTTGAAAGTACATACACACATGCACCACACACCACACATATGCATGCACCCCCCACGCACACCCCAACACAAAACACACAAACACCCCACAAACACATTTTTGAACAGAAAGAAAAGAAGCAAAACAAAAAACTGCAATGTTTTCCGGGTCGTGCTCTTTTCAACCTCATGACACTCGGCTGTTGCAAACCCCACTACTGACCCGAAGAAAATTCCACAAGGACCTCACGCCCACCCCTTCGGGTAATAAATGGACAAATGAAAAATACAAAATAGGTAAGGTAAAGGGTAAAACCTAAAAATAAATAGATAATTTAAAAAGAATAAAACTCCCCCTAGGGATACTGGGGGCCCTGTCAGTATAAATAGCCCCCCACCTTCGAAATTCGTCTGTCAATTCCTTTTTTTTTTAGCCCGTCTTTGTTTTTCCCGCCTTGTTCCTTTTCTTTTTGTCACCTCCTTCTTTTCTATTTTCTGGCTTTAAGATCCATCTTCTGCCTGTTTTTTTTCCAGAAAAAGACTTAAAATACTAATATCCCCAACTGGAAGCAGATATGCTGGGCCGACTTTTTCAGGTTTTAAACTGTACAACACAGTAGTTTGTCTGAGTGTTTTACAAAGTAGAAAATAAAAAGTAGCACTTTTCGATAACAGGGGGGTACACTTTTGCTTGCTTAAATCCAACCACAGCCAGAGTATTTGGGTTTTTACACTTCTGAAAGTATAAAAAAAATTTTTGTGTTTGACCAGTCACATTGTATATATATATATTCATCATTCACTGACTTTAATTATCTGCCAGATTTCTGTAGACTCTGCAGAAATTGGGTTTTGTATTTTCATTTACTGAATTTAGAGGGTTTTTAAAAAGATGTGTATGGGATTCAGATCTATGGTTGGCACAGAGCTGGAGTTGAAACATTTTGACTCAAACTTTTTAACATATTGCTTTTTTTTTTTTTTAACCCCTATGCATTTTTTTTTCATTCCTCAGTTAGAGCTTCAATGTTCCCATGATGATATTTTCCCTATGAAACCCACATTTACCCCCCCTTTAATAGCCGCGTTAACTTGGGAAGGTGTGATTTAAAAAAATTAAAATCTTGTGTGGAAACCCAAACCAAACCATGGCGAGTTCCTCTTCCCCCCCTGCCAGGTCCCCCCATTCCGCAGTATCCCCGGGGAGACCAGTCTCTCAGCGCACAGCCCCCAGAACCCTTAACGCACCCCCTGCATCCCCAGAATCGAAGCCCGGAAGAGCCTGAGCTCCCCTCCTTCCCTCCGACCTTGACTCGTGATTGACGACGACCCGGGCTGCACAGGACTTTGCCAAAGGGGAGGAAAGGACTAGTATAGTATAGTAGGCACCGCAGTCTCGGAAGCCCTATGGAGTTGCCTCTAGTCTTTAAGTGAAAAAGCCGGGTTTAGGATAATAGGAAAGCACAGCACACAAAGCCAGCAAACCGTTAAGGGCCCAGTGCTAAAAATCAGAGTGCCTCCCCCTTTTACCAAGTTAAAGTGTGGGCAGTTCCTACTATAAAAAGCACCACCGTATGGGTGGGATGGATACAGCTGGAGCACTAAAAGGGGAGAAACGACAGATGTGGAAGGGGGGGGGGGGGTTGCTTTTCTTTTTCTGTAAAAGAATTTTCCAAAGAAAAATTGTAAAAAAAGGGCATTTTGATTCTTGATTTCAGCAATGTTCATTAAAAAAAAAGAAAGAAAGTAGCCCCAAATTTTTATTTCATGTACTTTAAAGTTTTGTTCTTTTTTTTTGAAAAACATAGAGCAAGCAACAAGAAGTGAAGGTGTAATTGTGCTAAGTAATGACTGGCATCAAACATTTTATTTGGTAAGGGGTGAGGAACAGTATGACCACCATTTTTTTCCTGTTTCATTTTAATCTGGTGACAGAAAATTTTGTGCTGTTTCCTTTGCTAGATCCCCAAGGTTTACTTGGTGAGATTTGTGTAAGCGACCATTTTTTGCCCACCATTAGGTAGCCACATTCTGACTTCGGGATGAGGGAAAAATAAAATGGAGGGGAAGATGACTCAAGTGTTTAAAAAAGGGTTTTAAAACCCCACCCCAATTTCCATAGTTCAAACAAGGGAAGTTTTTTCCACCTTTAAAATTTGTTGTTAGGTGTTCTGTTTTCTTGACATAAAAACACACAAAAATTTTTTGCTATTCCAATAAAAATCCCCATCAGAAAATGCATGGAAAACCTACTGGGCACAGAGCAGAGGCAGTTTGACGAGGGACCTCACCCGGGTGTCGGCCAAAATTGGCTACAAAAAAAAAAAAAATCCTCGGCCTCCCTCCCCGAACGGAAAACGAGACCCAAACCAAACCATTGAAAAGAACCAAGCAGATCAACAATCTTCCAAACCAAAAAAGAGTAAGGACCCAGCGACTGACGGGGAACAGTGTATTACGGCGTAAACCCCTTTTTTTAATCACTTAAAAAAAAAAAAAAAAAGAAAAAAATGCCATCATCTGAGTTGCTTTTTTTTGAAGGGGGCTGCACTGAAATGAAAGGAGAGCTAAGTCGTCATCACACACGGGCCAAGTTCATCACTTTTCCTGATCATTTGTTGTTTCTTCATCATTTTCCCAAAATTTGACAAAAATTTTAAACCCCTTTGATTGTTTCCACGATCATTTTGGTCATTTCCATCTGAACCATTTTTGATCATTTAAAATTTTAAAACCATTTTTGATCTTTTCTACTAAAACCATTTTACCATTTTCCATGTGAATCTTTTTGATCATTCCTATTAAGGGTTTTTGATCATTTCCATATAACCTTTTTTGATTGTTTCGATATGGGCCTCTTGACCATTTCCATCTCCCTTTCCATCCAAAAACCCATGATCGGGGTGCTAGTCTTTTGGTGGGATGAGGACAGAACCCCATGTCCCACTACATTTAGTACTCATAAATGAACCCAGGGCAACGAGAGAGTTGTCCCAGGAAAAATTCTGTACAGAAAACTTTCTCATAGAAAAACAAATATTTATAAAACGGGCCAAAGGGTTTTTTCAAAAAGGGGGTGGTACTCCCTTTTGTGGAAAATTGCTCACCCCGAAAGCAATTTAAAAATTTCATCAATGAAATAACCAGGGGGGGAAATTGGAAACAGTACAGCACAGTACACTGATATGTGGCATACAAAAACAATTTATATTGAAAAAACCCGGGGGGCCTTTATTGATAAAAAGTGTTGGTGTGTGTGTGTGTGTGTGTGGTGTGTGTTGTTTGTGGGTGTGGTTGTGGGTGTTGTTGTGTTGGTGTTCACAGACCTGAGAGGATACTCCATTGTTTTGGTTTCTCCCCCGAAGTTTTTTAAAAGACTACAAAGTGGCCAAAGTCATGGGTGAGATCCTTCAGTGTTTGTGATCTTTTGTGGGTGGTGGTTGTTGTGTGTGTGGTGTGTTGTGGTGGTGTGTGGGGGTTGCTTTTAAAAAAAAGAAGAATTTTGGTTTTTTCATGTGTTTGTTCTTTTATAATTTTTTTCTTGCAAACGGGGTCTAAAAAACTAAATTATGATAATTTAGGAAGTTTTTATTTTTCATAATGATTTTTACTTCTAAAACAAGGAGGGAGCTGAATTTAAAATCACTGTTAAAAATCCTTTGTTTCTGTGATTTTTTTGTTTTGTTTTTGGTTTGTTTTTTTGTTTTTTTTGATGATATTTTTCTGTTGTAAAAACAATTTTTTTGTTATTCATTTTTTTTCTTTATCAAAAACCCGGAGCTGAAGAACGTTCAACTGATGCACAGTGCAGAGCTTACCCCCCCAAATCTTCCCACTTCTCGGGGGCTGGTAAGTCCCACGTGTGTGTGTGTTGTTGGGGTGTGTGTGTGTGTGAGTGTGTGTGTGTGGTGTGTTGTGTTGTGTGTGTGTGTGTGTTGTGTGTATGTTTTTTGCATAGTTGTGTGTGTGTGTGTGTTGTGTTGTGGTGTGTGTGTGTGTGTGTGTGTGGTGTGTGTGTTTTTCTTGTCTGTGTCTGTGTTGTCTGTAGTTGTGGTTGTGTATGTCAGTGTGTGGGTGTGTGTGTGTGTGTGTGTGTGTTGTGTGTGGGTGGTGGTTTTGTGTTTGTTTGTTATTAATTTATTCTTTTATATCAAGGATAATAGAATAATTTATTTTCCCAAAAGTGGTGGGGGATGTGTGTGTGTGTTGTGGTTGTGTGTGTGTGTTTGTGGTTTTTGTGTGTGTGTGGTTGGGGTGTGGTGCATGAAGCATTACAAAAAAAAGGAAATTCTTTTAAAACCATTAGGTACTGACAAATGTCCCTTGATTTTTTGAAAACCTTTTTTTAACTCCCAATGGGTTTTTTAGGGTTAAAAAAAAAACTTTAAAAAAAAGAAATTTTGCAACAAAGTTGAAAATTATTGTAAAAAATGTGTATTATGGATCAAATTTTATACAAATTTTTTTAGTATTTAAAAAAAATTCTTAAAATATTTTTTGGGAAGAGTCTAAAACACAGAAAAACAAAAAACAAAAATGTGAATCACCACATAAAAAAAAATCAAGGAAAAAAAAAAAAAAAAACCAGGGCTAATATCACAACAACTTCATGAAACAGAACCTTCAAAAACAACACCTGTTCAAATAACGTCTTTTAAAATAAAAAAAAGGGGAAAAGACAAACCCCAAATTTGATGAAAATCATCACTCTCACCACAGGGCATTTCCGGGGGAAAGGACTTGTGGCCCCCGGGGATGAGCTGCCACTTTCCAATCCGCTTTTCCCCGGCTCCCGAAGGGGGCTTTGATACGGAACATCACCAGACCCAGTCCCCCAAGGAAAGCGGGCAGACTGCTCGGTCGGGGGGGGGAGCCACCGTGTCTCACCAGTGAGTTGTTTTTTTTTTTTTTGTTTGTTTTTTTTGTTTTTTGGTTTTGTTTTATGTTTTTTTTATTTTTTTATTTTTTATTTTTTGTTTAAAAATAAAAATCCCTTCATGTGGGGGTTGTGACAAGGGGTATTTCTTTGCCAAAAAAGATTGGAGATTTTTTTTTTTTTTTAAAAGAAAGAAAGTGGCATTGTTTTTGGGGTTTTTTTTTTTTTTGTTTTTTTTTTTTGGTGTGCCATATTTTCGTTTATTGTTTGTTAAAGTAATTTTTTGGGGGTGTGATGATTTTAAAAAAAAACTTTTTTTTTAGTTGCATATAGGATTAAATTTTTTTTTTCATTGATTAGGATTGGGTTTTTTTATTGTTGATTTTGCATATAATTTTTTTAAAATTCTTATTGTGGGTTGTGTTCATTTTTAAAAATGCTTTTTTTTTTTAGTTAGGGTTTTTTTTCCCTTTTTTTTTTTAGTTTGCTTTGATTGGGGGGGGAGTACTGTTTTTATTTTCGTATGTAGTGTTTTTGTAGCTTTTTTTTTTTTTCATGGGTTAAGAATTTTTGGTTTGCAAGTTTCTTTTTTTTGGTTGTTTTTTCCGGGTTTTTTTGGGGGGCCAGGTTGTGTTATTTAAAAAAAAAAAATTGCACACTGATTTGGTTTTTTGTACTTATAAAAAATATTTTTTAAAAAAATTTTTTCCCTGAAAGTAACCAAAACGGGAAAGGCTGCCCTGCACTAAGTGTGTGCCATTTCACTGAAAGCGTACCACAGGGCTGCATGTGTTGCATACATGAGCGAAATTGTATATAAATGTTTTAGGATATGTGTGTGTATGTGCATGTATCTCGTTTGTGTACAGCTCATGCAGCAAACCTCCTGCCTGCTTTTCCCCACACGCATGACTCTAAGTGCGCAGTTCCCCCCGAGTTGGGTGTGGGTTTCTGTCCCGGGGGAGGCTCCAGGGACCCTTTGCCATCCGTAACGAGGGGGCTGGTCGCTTCGCAAAACAATGCCCGATCTCCCCGGGCCCCCTACCAACTTCAAGGTAATGTGTGTGTGTGTGTGTGTGTGTGTGTCTTCTGTTCTGTGTCTGTGTGTGTGTGGTGTGGGGGCATGCGTGCATGCGTCGTGTGGGACCACTCCCCCCACCTGGGGAACACTGTGACAGCACTGAAGAAAGTTTTTCAATATTTTTTTCAAGTTTTCTTGCCATATAGACAGCAATACTCTCACTTTAGAAGAGATCTCATTCTGTCTTTATGAAAAATATTTTTTGAAACAAAAAATTTTTAAAATTTTTTTTTTTATCCTTTGCTCACTGATAACACACTTTTTTCCCATCAGACGTCATTCAAATGGGGTCATAATGCCTCGCCCTTAACTCCGGCCTTCTACTCTGGACTGGAAAAGGGGTCAGTGACAGTGATTGAGGTCGTTCCGACCAACAGTGACGCGATAAAACACGCGGGAGTTCACCTTTGTGCGACAACTGCACCCAACTTTTTCACGCTGAAAGGTGCTTCTCAGCTTGTAATTTGCATGTGGGCGGGTAAAGATTTCAGACTTTTGCAAAAAGTGGGTTAATTGTTTTTTGGGGTATCATATGGTGTGGAATATATATGGTTTTTTATGGAATAGTTTTTTATGCATGTGGCATTAAATTTTGGGAGTACACGTTACATTTTTTTAATTCCTTTTTTTGTTGTTGTTCCTTGGGCAGAGCTCTGAGGTTCACTTTTGGTAAGAAAACAAAACATTTTTATCATTTTACTTCACATCCACCTTTGTTGTATACATGACACTACCACACGCACCCCAGCATGCACAACACAGGCGCTACTCTGCACCGCGTACTCACTTAACCCCACCAACCCCCACCACACAACACACACACACACACACCACACACACACACACCACCACACCACACCAAACACAAATACTTGCAAAAACTTTTTGCTTTTAGAAATGGATAAGACTGGAGTTTTTTTACCCCATGTGGCCTTTTTTCATCTTTTTTTACCTTGCATCCGCTTTGTAGAAGTGAAAGCTGTTTTTACCCTTTTCATTTCTAAAAAATTTTCTTTTTTTTCATTCGGGCTAGAACTCTGATGGTTTTACCAATGGGGGTATTTGCATAAGCGACCGTTTTTGCCCCCATGAAGGAGTCACATCCAACTTTGGGATGATGCTTGGGTATGTTCATGTTTATGAACCCACTGAAAGCTGACATGAATTATGTACATAATTTATTCTCGCGGTTTTAAAAATCATGAATAGAATGAAGGCACACAGGCCGCACTTAAGGTGACCGGGGAGGTAGAAAAAATCCCCCCCTTAATTCGCCAATGCTGCCACAGGGTCAACCCAAAAACTTCATGGACCCATGAATTAAGTCAAAAGTCTTCCCACTTAGCCTAGCATCCATCTAATTATGTTAGTTCAAAGTACAACCCAGACTTTTTCTGACGGTGAAAGTTAAGGGGTCAAGCCACATTAAAAAGTGTACTAACACACTTTTTTCTGACAGGTGAAACAGATGGTCAAGCCACACTGTCCCAAAAAGGGGCGAGGGGAGGGGCCCATTACCTGGGAGCTGTGTGAAACCCCTCAGCCAAACACCTCGTCAATTTGACGACCCCAACCCCTTTACCTACACGGGGAGGACATCTCTTGCAGAACCACACAAATTTGTTGTGTTTTCTTTGAGAGTTTTTTGTTGGGGAAACTCTGCCCTTGACGCCTCTTTACTTAAAAGTTACTTGTGGTTTTTCACTTGTTCAGTTTTAAAGTTCTTTTACAAATTTTTGTGTTTGTGCATTTGTGGGTTTTTATTTCTTCAGTTTTTCTCTTCCCTATGTTTTTTATTTTTTGCATTTTTGATTTTACTATTTAGTTTTTAACGTCTTTCCACAAAATTGTTTGGGGTTTTTTTCCTTCCTTACCCAAACTCCACAAGGGTTTCCCCGTGGTGAGACTTTTTTATATAATCAATTTTTTTTGTCCCCATTATGGAGCTGCATTCTGACTTCAGGGGGTGGTTGTAAACATGACACCCCGTGTGCATGTATTATTTTTTAAAACAATTTTAAATTCCACTTGCCCGAAGGGCCCACTTTTCTTTAAAAGGGAGGGCGAGTTTTTAAAATGTGGGCAAGATGCTTGCGGCATTAGCACATGGGGGCCTCAGGGAAATGGAGTCAGTACTGATGTTAACACTTGGGGGAAAAAAGATCCCCTTGAATAGATGTCTTAGGGGTGGCTTAACATGGGTTTACCCGGGGTCTAAAAAATGAAATTCTGTTTTTTTCCGGGAACAAAACTCCCCTTTCCAGGGGATGGGTACAAGCCCAATCCCAAAGAGCCCTCGTGGGGGAACGAGGGGGAGGGAGAGCCCCCCCACCCCGGGGGCCTACCCGAGACCCTGAGGACGACCGTGTGCCCGAGCTGGACTCGTGTTCAGTTGCATCCACCCCCGGGATTTTGGGCCCGCCCCCGAGTGCCGATTCAGGGCACCTTTTTTCCCCACCTTGGGGATGAGTGACAGCCCGTGTGGTGTTGTGGGGGGGGGGGGAGGGTTGGTGTGTGTGTGGTTTTTGGTAGGGGGGGGGGAGGGGGGGGGGGGAGGTGTTGTTGGTGTTTTGGGTGTGTGGTGTGTTGGGGGTGTGTCAGGTGTGTGTTTGTATGTTGTGTGGTTGTGTGTGTGTGTGTGTGTGTGTGTGTGTGTGTGTGTGTGTGAGGGTGTGTTTGTTTGTGTGTGTCAGGTGTTGTGTGTGTTTGGGGTGTGTGTGGGTGTGTGTGGTGTGTGTGTTTGGGGTGTGTGGTGTGTTTGTGTGTGTTGTGTGTGTTTTGGGGTGTGTTTTGTGTGGTGTGTGTGTGTGGGGTTGGTGTGTGTGTGTGTGTGGTGGGGGGGGGTGTTGGGGGGGGTGTGTTGGGGGGGGGTGTGTGGTGTTGGGTATGTGGTGTGTTTGTGTGAGAGAGTGTGCTGGTGTGTTTTTGTGTTGTGTGTGTGGTGTTTTGTGTGTTGTGGGTTGTGTTGTGGTAAAGGTGTGTGCATGTGTGTGTGTGTTCTCTGTGTGTGTGTGTAAGGCAAGTTGTGTGTGTATGCTTTTGGCGTGGTGTGTTCATGAGTTGCTGGGGGGTGTGTTGTTGCAATCAATTGGGTGACAGGGGTTGTGTGTTGGG